>CAUYQU010074529.1:0-28410 GCA_963574635.1 Cheracebus regulus
GGGTTCGCTGTGCTTGCTGTGAAACTCTCAGTCCTCAGCACTTCCAATTGCTGTTTTCCTTGTGGGGATGGGACCAGCCGAGCCCGTCCGTCCCGTATACTCCGCACCGGGAAGCGCCGCGCTGGGGCACCGGCAAAACAGCCGCGCTGGCCAAAAGAGTCGCACTGGTGACCCGTGTGGCTCCTCTGCCGGGAATCTCCCGGTCTGTGGGCAACAAAAATTCGTCAGAAAGTGCGGCATCCACTCATTCTCTGTGCTTTCACTGGGAGCTACATTCCTGAGCTGTTGCTAATCGGCCATCTTGGATCTCTCCGGAAAGTTCTTTTTTGATGTTTCCTCTAAAGTGTCTGGTAATGACTCCCTCTTTTTCTGAATTCTATATTTAACAGATGCAAAACTTGTTTAACTGGCAATTTGAGGATGTTAACTCTACCTCTGAATTCCCAATTATGAGCCAATCAATTTCCCTATACTTTAATGAATAAGTCTGTGACAGGTTTTTTTTTTTTTTAAATTTGTATCCAAAATCACTTAACTAACATTAGTGATGATTTCCTTAAACAAAAAGTATAAACATCATTTAATTTGTGCTATTATATCAGAATTATTTTGTTAACTATCAAAGGGGTTGTAATAGTATAATATCTATAATAGTTTAGTGGTTATAGTTCAGTTGTGGCCAGTTTTATATTAAGCCTAAAGCTTTTCTTTCCAGAAGAAGATGTTCTTAAAATAATGTTATTACTCACAGCAGAAACTCAATTCCTGTTATACATTGACAAATGTAAAACCAATGATAAGGTGTGAGCTAGAAATCTCTTCTCTACACCAAATAATGCAATTCAATTTAAGTATTTAGGGAACATATCTATTAAAAGCTTTATAGAACACAAAGTTGTTGTTGTTAATGATGCTATCGTTCAAGTATTTACTGTGTATTAGAAGTAAGATCTGGAAAAATTTTGTGCCAATCATGTGCCAAATAGAAGAGAAATAGAATGCTAAGGAGGGTGAAAGAAGAGAGAAAGCAGTCTCACTTAGGGGAGTAGTAACAAGAAAATCAAGGGAGACTTCCTAGAGGAAGTGACAGTGCAGCTAGAACAGAGGTAACCCATAGGTGAACAAAGAAGAGGGAAGGGCATCCCACCATAGGCAAAAGGTTAGCACACAGAACAGAAAGTAGGGAAGTACAGGTTGTGTCAGGGGAGGACTGAGTCATTTGATTAGAATGGAGGGTAGTATGTATTGAAAGGACTAGTGGAAAATGACAAGAAAGGAAGGCTACTGTCAGATTGTGAAGACCTTCGAATATCATGCCTGTGGGTATGAAATTCCTTAGGTATGAGATGGAAAACCAATGACAGTTTGTCAGTTGTATAATCAGTATAGTATTGATATTCTGAGGTGTTCCATTCTTAGTTGCAAGGGCTGTCTTGTGCATTGCACAATGTTTAGTGGCATCCTTGACCTCTACCCACTGGACACCAATAACATCTCTTGCTCCAGCCTGAGTTGTGACAACCACAAATGTCTACACACATTGGCAAGTCTCCTGTAGGGTACAATCGCCCCCAGCTGAGAACCACAAATGGTAAGAGGAGTTTTAGGACAGATTCTTGTGGTGAGATCACGGGTACCAGTGATTACATAGTAGGCAACTGATGAGACCAACTGAACTAAAATTAATTGACAGAGATGTGGACAATTAGAGGTGGGGTAGGAGTAACACCTCAGGGAAATGCTAATGAAAGCCTTGCGTAAGGCAGCAGCAGTGGAAATTGGAAAGACAACAGGAATCAATATAGTGTTCGTGATACTATTATTTTCTAAAATATTTCCAGACTTATTTGATCACAGAAACCTACATAATACTTATCAATATTCCACAGAACACACCCTAGGAAATGCTGTTACATGACTAAAGCTTAGATTTAAAATTAATTACTTTCAAGTAGAATACATTTAAAAATAAGGCAAAGGTTACACTTCGATAGTCAACACTGAATTCTTTAAAACTCTAAGACCTAAGAGTAATGTGTTTTCATTGGTTTTATCATTGCTAATTAATTTTATCAATGGTTATATAAATTTTTTTTTATTCCAATTCACATGAAAAGATACTATACTTTGTATGAATGGGATATAATAATTTTAGGACATGGACTTTTGTCAAGGAGTACACAATTGAGATGAGATAAAAAGTAAAACAATATTAGAGAGCCAAGATTTCAATTCAATAAAAACCATGAGGTTTCATGACATGCTACACGGTTAAGCAGCAAATGGACTGAAGAGAAAACAACTCGAGATTCCACAGGAGGGAAAAGGCATGGAGGGCTGGATAGGTTCTGTCCTGAGCACCTGGTGAATATCAGGGCTATGCTTTATACTGGTTGATAAAATTCTGACCTCTAGGAGTTATTGGTCTACTCCAGCTTCACTAATGTAAAATCCTTGACCCAGAAGCTGAGAGATGAGGAGAGTTAGATCTAGAGAGAAAATAGGGTATTGGATGATGACTCTAGGGCCAGCATCATAGGCAGGAGATTTACGCAGTCTCACAGGACTCTTCACTAAAAAGGGCCCTACACTTGGTTTAACGTTTTGCAACCAAGCACATGTTTGCACAGGAATGTGCCTTTGTAACTTCATTTCAGCCTCTGGTTGGTTGCTTTCTGCAACCAGTCAGACTGATGGCGGGCTACCACTTCAGTTACATGAAGTGAGTACGAAGTGGCCAATGGGGAACTTCTAGTGGGTATTTGGACCCAAGAAAATTCTGTTTTCAGGCCCTTGAGCCAGTGCTCCGGTCCGCTCTCACACTGTGGAGTGTTCTTTGGTTTTCAATAAATCCCTGCTTTCATTCTTTTGTTGCTTCTTTTTCTCCTTGCTTTGCTGTGCATTTTGTCCAATTCTTTGTTCAATACACCAGGAACCTGGACAACTTGCAGTCACGACCCTCTATCGGTGACATGAATATGCCCTAGTTAAGTGTCAATTTACCTTCAGAATAATAATACAGGAAGGCATATTTTACTTATCTGTGGGGAAACAAATTCAGCAGGCGTGTTCCTTAGCAACTAAAGAGTTCACCTTAACTGAAGATGATTATAAAGATACTTTGGGGATTGCTCTTAGAAAAAAAAAAATTCAAATCATTATGCTTAATTAAATAAGACTGCTTGTACAAAGAAGGCATACAAAGTGCTTAATATATTAACAATAAATGCACTATCTAGTGATTATTTCTTCTCTTTAAAATAGCAGTGACTCATCACAGATTCCTTTTGCTCTACATACAATGAACGTGAATTACTGGTTTTGAAAAAGAAGGTAGGAGCTCCTATTTTCTGTGACTATCTACCAAAACCTGAAATCTGCATTTGAATCCTAGCAAAAAAGGACAAAAATGTAGTGGCAAAAGCCCAGAGCTGATCACCAATTCATATATTGATTAATTAGGTCTTATATAGGTACTTTAGGCGCTATTTATTTATTTATAGAGATCGGGTTTGGTTTCGATCGCCTGGCCTCAAGTGATTCGCCTGCCTCATCCTACCAAAGGGTTGGGGTTATATGCATGAGCCACCATGCCCGGTTTACTTTAGGCATTCTTGCTGTGGATATAATTTACTGCAAATACAATGAAAAAATATGTCTACTAGAATATAATTACTTCCTCCATGTAAAATAGTTAATGCCTAGAAATGCTCTATTTTCCTTCTGTGCTCCACAAACTTTTTATGAGAAGGAAGAAGGTTAGACATTAAAGTGACATACGTTTCCATAATTGGATATTAAATGTCACTGAACAAAACCCTTATTGATAATGTGGAGGTCACTTGGCAGTTAAAAAAATGTTCAAAGAAAAATATTTATAGAGCAAATTGACATTTTCGACCACTCTAGGTCCAGTAGGAAAAGATGATAAGAGAAAAAAATATCTAGTGCTGCCTGGCTTCTTTTTGTTAACAGAAACACTGGGAAGATTAGTGAGTACTCTGAGTTTTAAGAAAAAAAAGAGGAAATAAAAATTAATATATTATGACATTGCATTAAATGAACTATGCACTCTTTAGGCAAATTCTCATTACTTGATTATGATTTTTAGCCAGTGCAGGCAATATACAGTGTCATATGATTCAGCACCACAGCTTAAATTAAGAGTTATTAGTCTATTGAAAATAATTCTGTTTCATTAAAAATTCATTATTTTCTTTGAAGTTTACTTTGGATAGAGGTGGAAATAGAGATATGTGCATCTCTTCTCATTATCAAGACTTAAAACTTTCTAAGTGTTAGATTTTTGTGTGATTTATCTTTTATCCTCCGAAGTTCCTAAAATTAGGCCTTGTTCAGGGGAGGCATCCAATAAATATTTATTGAATAATAAATGATAAACATAAGAGATTACATGGTTTTAAGATCATCATGGTAGATTTTTAAACATTGCATACATATATGTAACCAGAAAACGTAATGTAATAGGCATATATTTTTTCTATCTCTTATTAAGCTGGTCTCTTAGTTAAGGCTAAACATAGCTAATGTATTACATTACTTATTTTTAAATTTATACTGTTTTTACTTAAAAAATACATGGATATAGAAAGTTCAAGCCTAAAACAAGAGAAAGTATATCAGGTGTTTGCCTCACTCCCTTTTACTTCTTTAAGACATTTGTACTCCACAGGTAACCTCTTCTTAATTGTTTTCCATGTAACTGTTCACAAATGTTTATGGATATAAGTATATAAGCTTATATATGTAAATATAGATCGACATGCTTTAATTAACACAAACAGGTCCTGTCTTAAAAAATTATATAAAGCTTCCAGTTTTTATTCAGCAAGATGATGAAGATGTAAGATAACAAAAATGTGAAGGGTAAGGAGGACAATAATGAAGAAGAGAAAGAAGAGGATTAGAGGAGGAGGAGGAGAAAGCTAGCCTAACATTTATCATACAACAGGCAAGCTTTTAGTTAATTCTTACAACAACCCTCAGAGGTATATATTATTATAATATTTATTTTATAGATTAAGAAAACTGAGATATAAAATAGGTAGCTTGCTCAAGGTTGTACTAATAGTGTCAAGACTGAAGTCTTGCTCTACAGCCCATGTTTCTAACCAAAAAACTGTATTAAACTTTGGAGATTTCCATAGCAGCACATATAGATCTGCCTCATTTTTATTTCTGTGGCTGAATAGAATGCATTCCACTGCTGTACTCTATAATTTTACCAGGCTTCTAGTGACCCATATTCATTCCCCCACTTCCAGCCTAACAGGGTTTTTTTGAAAATTACAATTTTTTTTTTTAATAAGATGGGGTTTCACCATGTTGGTCAGGCTGGTCTTGAACTCCCAACCTCAGGTGATCCGCCCGCCTTGGCCTCCAAAGTGCTTGGATTACAGGCGTGAGCCACCACGCCTGGCCGAAAATTACAATATTTAAGAGTTCAGGCTTAATACTTGATTTAATGCATATGAAATAAGTCAAGTTTAATGAAAAACTGATAAAATTTGTCTTATTTTGTCTAAATAAACTGAATAACTCGCTTCAGTTGTCTATCTTCTTAGTTGCAGATATCCAGATTCAATTCTTCTTAAGCATTCATTTTTTTCTCAGCCTTTATACAAAAGCTAAGACAGTATCCAGTAATACTAATTTTGTTATTGATGTATCTGAAGCTTCACTGTCATATTTTATCAGGTGCTCAGAACATTTTGAAGGGAAAATAATGAGTACTTGTTTTTCTTGCTTTCATTTTGCCTATTAACTGGTACTTTTTTATATTGCAATGCTCATCAAAACAGGTTTTTGCATGAACATCATGACATAGCTATTATCAGTTAATCAGACTCCAAAAAATTAAGATTTCACCCTCTAATTAGAAAAATGGTGACTGATTTGCCAGTGGATTCTAATTCACTAATATAGTCACATAATTATTAAGCTATTGTATATTTCCAAGCATGTAAGTCTATTTATTAGAAATGATTTTCAGGAGAAATTGAACTCAAAAGATTGCCTATTTTTACATAGTTCCAATATGAGACATAGAATTTTAAACATAGAGGATGTTGTTCCAAAATGTTTTAATATGGCTTGAAGTGCTGTCTTCTAATTTCATCTGTGCCAATGAATATTCTTGTGAAATGTAAGCTGCTTTATAGCTCTCCTGGGTCAAGCAAGTCTTACCAGTAAAAAAAGGTATACGTGAACAAAGAGCTGATATTTAATTTATAAATAAAATGATAAGGGGAAAATATAAACATGTTTAAAAACTTTAATGTGCTAACGACGCTTAGAAACAATGACCAAGCAGCTGGATGCGGCAGCTCACACCTGCAATCCCAGCATGTTTGGAAGCTGAAGCGGAAAGATCACTTGAGATCAGGAGTTTGTGACTAGTGTGGCTCACTTGAAGTTAGGAGTTGGAGACCGGCATAGCCAATATGGTGAAACCCCATCTCTACTAAAAATACAAAAATTAGCTGGGTGTGGTGGTATACACCTGTAATCCCAGCTACTCCGGAGGCTGAGGTGGGAGAATCGCTTGAACCCAGGAAGCAGAGAGGTTGCAGTGAGCTGGTATCACACCACTGCATTACAGCCTGGATGACAGACTGAGAATTGGTCTCAAGAAAGGATAGAAGGAAGAAAGGGAGGAAGGAAGGAAGGAAGGAAGGAAGGCCGGCCAACTTAGCAATGGACAACTCTGGTGCCCAGTCTGTGCATCTCTAAACACTATTTCCTTCTGAAAAGAATTTAAGGTCATTGAAGAAATGACTGATTCAGGCCTGAGTCATGAAATATACAAGATAGGTATGGTCCATCTTATTATATCTGATAATAATAAAGCAAAAAAAAAAAAAAAACACACACACATAAAAAACCTCAGAATAAAACATGAAGAGGCTCCCACTGGTATAAGTGGGGACAATAAAGGCATTAATAAGAACTAAAGTGAATTAAAATATATAAAGTTATTTAATTCCATAAATTCTCTTGGTAGAATAAGAACTAAAGTGAATTAAAACATACAAAAGTATTTAATTCCATAAATTCTCTTGGTAGAAGTATTCCAGGTAATAAATAAAGAATTTGAACATCTGAACTACTAATGAGCAAATGGATCTAGACATTTTTATTTTATTTTATTTTATTTATTTATTTTGAGACAGAGTCTCACTCTGTCACCAGGTGCCAGGCTGGAGTGCAGCAGCGCGACCTCAGCTCACTGCAACCTCCACCTCCCGGGTTCAAGCAATTCTCCTGCCTCAGCCTCCCGAGTAGCTGGGATTACAGGCGCGCACCACCACGCCCAGCTAATTTTATTTTTGGATTTTTAGTAGAGACGGGGTTTCACCATGCTGACCAGGACGGTCTCAATCTCTTGACCTCGTGATCCGCCCGCCTCGGCCTCCCAAAGTGCTGGGATTACAGGCGTGAGCCACCGCGCCCGGCCGGATCTAGACATTAAGCATGAACGACATCACAAAAAAGAAAGTCAGAAATGATATGCTTCCTCAAAGGAAGAATAAACACAGCTATGACATAATCTCATTAATAAGAAACAGGAACGAAAACGCAAAACAGAATCTTGATACAGAGTTTAGATCCAACTTCCGACTTACAGAAACTACAGAGTAGGTTAGAAAAACATGATGAACTATGTCATACATTTGGAGATAATTGAAAATTTGAACCCTGACTCAAAATTCTGTGATACTAACCGTTAGTTTTCAGGTGTGATACTGGTGTTGTAATTATGGCGAGAGTAACAGGGAACTCATCTTTTAGAGACCCATACAGCAGGCATGCTTTTAGTTAATCCTCACAACACCTCACAGTGAATGAGATGGTATCCGGGGTTTGATTCAGAGCAACACGAGAACGGGGGAAGGCTGGGCTGTGGACGGGCAGGAGCAGGCATGACTGCTTCATGGTGTTGATGCTGGATGATGGGGCAGGAAGTCTCGTTGTCTCCTGATTTTGGGGTACATTTTAAAGTCTCTATGATTAAAATTTTTGTTTTATGTTTTTGTATTTTTTGGTTTGTTTTGTTTTTGTCAGCAGCATTTAGAAGTGCTGGAGAACTACTTCACTAAAATCTCTGGAGATTTTTAAGAAAGAGTTTCATTTAAAGAAACCAGAGAATTACTGCCACACCAGAGAAAGCGTCTAGGCCGGGCGCGGTGGCTCACGCCTATAGTCCCAGCACTTTGGGAGGCCGAGGCGGGTGGATCACGAGGTCAAGAGATCGAGACCATCCTGGTCAACAGGGTGAAACCCTGTCTCTACTAAAAATACAAAAATGAGCCGGGCATGGTGGCGTGCGCCTGTAGTCCCAGCCACTCAGGAGGCTGAGGCCGGAGAATTGCTTGAACCCGGGAGGCGGAGGTTGTGGTGAGCTGAGATCACACCACTGCACTCTAGCCTGGGTAACAAGAGGGAAACGCCATCTCAAAAAAAAAAAAAAAAAGACTTCATTTCCCCCCATCTACCATGTACAGTTGGAAGCTACATTGCAGGTCTCTAGAAGGGTTGTGGTAGAAGTGATAATGATGATGTTGAGGACAATGACAATAAAGACTGAAGCAGCTTAGCTTTATTGAACAACTACTGTTTCAGAGATTTTGCTTTTGGCGCATTGCCTCTTTTAATCTTTGTAACCATTCCTTAAGAAAGGCACTAGAGTATTTATTTTGTAGATCCAAGAGACTAAGGCTGTCAGAAGTCACTGACCGACAGTCATGCAGCTAACAAGAGGCCAGAAACCAAGGAAAGCAATACTCTTGAATAGAAACATGATTAATTTAGACGCCTCCAAAGACTCAGAAGCTTTATCAAATAAGGCAAATATTTCATTAGGTTGATGCAAAATGAATTGTGGTTTTTTGCATTAAAAGTCATTGCAAAAACTGCAATTACTTTTGCACCAACTTAATATTATATAAATATCATTTAATAATTCTTAATAAAATAATTTACATACAAATATGTATATTAACTTTGATTTGGAATTCTGTGGCATAAAATGTTTATTTCTCCTAAGAAACTTATTTGTTCTTTTTACTGGAAAATGAAAGATAAGGAGTAACATTTTAGGTTTTAAAATTTGTCTTCCAGAAAGCTCAGAGTTAACTTAGCTTTTAAATAGTACCTTCTATCTCACTCCATCTCACTCCAGTCTTTTTGTTTTCTCATGTCTTGTTTTATATATGACTTGTAAGTAGCCTCAATCCTCACCTCTTCTACTCTAAAATACCTAAAAATTATTTTAAAACTGGTGAAAAAAGTCCAAAGCAATTCCTTAAAAAACATTACAGTGCTTAGGGTCAATCCACAGTCTTCCTTCTCAATTCGGAAGGGTATAAAGATAGTGGCTGTTCTTATGTAGAACTTACAATCTTCTTTGAAGAGGCATTGTCCTTGCCTGTTGCTATGGGCCATTTAAGGTATTTCATTTTCATTCATTAAGAATGAGCATATCCTTTTTATTCTTAACCTCAATCAGTCGACTTTCTTCTTTCCAATCTTAGTTAATTGGGAAATAATGGTTTCAATGTGTCATTATTTTAAATTAACTAGCTGAATCAAAAAATGATTACTTCCTGCTTCCTTCTTCCCCATGATTCTACTGAAGAGACAGGCTCTTCTGCACATATTATCCCCATTGTAACTCTTCTGCTTTATATATATATATATATTCCATATTGTAACGAAGAATGTCTTGGTTATCTATATGCCTTTTGAAGATAGCAGGCAAAGTACATGAACATCAGAGACAGCTTGAGACAAAGAATCAATGTTTTATTTCTTTTTGTGGTTTCTAGACTGGAGCACTTGGCACAGTGATGATTTGATGAATGAATAATAAAATTCAACTGCATATTGAATATTTATAATATATCTTTCCTTGTGGTTGCTTAGAGCAGCTAAGTCACCTTTCTGCTCATCTGCTCACCACCAAGCTACACACACCACATGCTCACTCATTTTGGAGACTCAGCGCTGTGGGAATTGCTTGGAGTGAGTCTTTATGCCTGTGATCTCAAAATAAGACTTCCATTACTATTTTAAGAAGAGATTCCAAAATGGAGTATACTTATCTAAAATAATAAAACTGCTAGTCAATTTTTCAAAAATTTCACAGAAAAGATCCAGCAAGACCATATGATTTCTCCTGTAAAATTTTCACTTTCGTAAAAAGTTGATTAGTACTAGCCAACAGAATTTTCAATCATAACTCTAAATTGTTATGACCATTTAATTGGTGAAAGACTCACAATGCTTATTTGTATCTAGGCAAATCTGGGACCTCTCATCTTGTTTCCTTTCTCACTCAGCTGCACTTTGCTGCTTTCATTATTTCACATTTGCAAGGGCCTAGGCTGATAATCACTGTTTTTCTTCAACTTGTAAGTTCCGGGATACACACGCAGGATGTGCCTGTTTTTTACACAGGTAAACGTGTGCCATGGTGGTTTGCTGCACGGATCATCCTATCACCTAGGTATTAAGACCAGCATCCATTAACTATTATTCCCGATGCTCTCACTCCTTCCACCCCTACCTAAAAGGCTCCAGTGTGTGTTGTTTCCCCCTGTGACCAAGTGTTCTCATCATTCAGCTCCCTCTTATAAGTGAGCACACGCAGTAGTATTTGGTCTTCTGTTCCTGCATGAGCTTGCTGAGGATAATGGCTTCCAACTCCATCTATGTCCCTGCAGAGGACATAATCTAGTTCCTTTCTGTGGCTACATAGTATCCCATGGGGTATATATACCACATTTTCTTTATCTGTTCTATCATTGATCAGCATTTAGGCTGATTCCACATCTTTGTTATTGTGAATAATGCTGCAATGAAAATATGCATATGTGTATTTTTATAATAGAATGATTTACGTTCCTTTGGGTATATACCCGGTAATGGGATTGCTAGGTCAAATGGTATTTCTGCCTCTAGGTCTTTGAGGAATTGTCACACTGTCTCCCACAATGGTTGAACTAATTTATGCTCCCACCAACAGAGTAAAGGCATTCCTTTTTCTCCACAACCTCTCTAGCATCTGTTGTTTTTTGACTTTTTAATAATAGCCATTCTGAATAGCATGAGATGGTATCTCATTATGGTTTTGATTTGCAGCTCTCTAATGATCAAGGACATTGAGCTTTTTTTCATGTTTCTTGGCTACATGTATGTCTTCTTTTGAGAAGTGTTCATGTTCTTTATTTTTTTTTATGGTTTTGTTTTTAATGACAATCACTTTTATAGAGAAAATTTTCAGAAGGAAAATCTAAAAAATGAACCACAATATTGAATCATCACAAGATGTCCAGTCACTAAAGTAGGCACTGTCTATAGCCAATCCAATTTGTTGCTAAGCTAAGATTTAGTAATGGGTGCCTAATTCTCTCTATCCAAGAATTTCCTTGTGAAGAGTAAAACTCAAGGAAAATAAACCATCAAGTAACTCCCACTGTTCTCCTCATTTGCTACCTATCACATCAAATAATTTGATATCGGTGAAAATAGCTCAGAATAAAAGAAGAGGAAATTGATTAGTTAAAAGTAACAAACTAAAGCCACAGCTGAATGAGTTAGGAATGAGCCAAATAGATCTCTACATTCTGGCTGGGTAGATGGTCAAATGAAAAGCCCCTTCTATTTACCTGGGTACAGCCTTCTCAGATCTTATCCTAGTGCCCAAAGCTCATCATCCCATGTGAAATATCCAAATCACTTCAAGCTCTTGGGGTAGCCTAGAACCACTAGTTAATTAAGTAATTATTGAGCACTGTTTTATATCAGGAACAATATTTGACGCTGTTCTCACAGACATAGCTGTGTTCTCATGGAGATGTTTAACATCAGTCAGCTTACTCTTGCACTCTCAATTCCAATTATTTAGTACTGTAACTAAATAAAATATGAACAAGAATAGCCAATTACATGATAAATAGGATCCAGATTTTTTTTTTTATCTAACCCTGTTAATTTACAGAATTGATTATGGAGAGTCAATGGTTTTGCTTTTGAAGATAAGCTGACTGCTGAAGAAGCTAAAGGCAAAGCCAAGGTTTCCAAAGTCCCAGGGCAGTGTTGTGTCCCTCTTCTAAAATCAATTGTCAAATATATTTATAAGTCCAGAAGTGTGAGACATAAAAAGCGGATATGCAAACTCATGCATTTAAACTCCACTTTCTTCTATAAAAAACTTAAAGCAGCTTATGCTTTAAGAAATAAAATAAAAATAAGACCAAGCCACCTAACAGAAGTTTCTCGTTCATTTATGACTTCATAAACTTCTTCATAAATGTTAAGTGCTGCCATAGATTTTCTGATTTGTTTACTTCAACCAAGGTACCCCTTTGCTTTATGATGAATTTGTTTCAGTGGCCTTACAGGAATTCATTTTTTGCACTGCTCTATTAACTATGCAAAATATTAGAAGCTGAAGATTTATCATTTTTATTTACTTTATTATGATCTTGGACCATTTCTTTAATGTTGCTTAGCTAAACTGTTTTCTTGTCTCTAAAGCATTAAATGAGCAATTGGCAAATGATAAACCAAGTGATTAATTTAAACCCACGATTACGGTTGAGTTGATGAACAGGAGTCACATGGATTCTACATTAAGTTTCTAGGAAGACAGAAATCATGCGTTAAAGCAATTCACATTAATTCACACATTGTTTATGCCAATGGTGCCAAAATGGCCATCTGTCTAGGACATTTTTTATTTAACTATAATTTGGCACAATGGTTGATTTTTCCTGACCAACACTCAAGTATGGTCAAAAGGTGCCTTTTATGACACATGACCCACAAACGAGTTTTGGTCACTGGCATTTTAGGAAGAAAAAAAGTTTACTTGATCCTGTACTTTCTCTTTAATCTGAGACAATTTTCTCATGATTGGTAAAATATTTTTGCTCTTATTTTGAATATATATTTTAATATAAAAAAGGACACTTTTACTGGCCTATATTTACATATTACGTTTACATATTTACATTTTTATTCCACTTTCATACTGTGCCAACTTTGTATATCTAACCTTTTTTTTGCTAAATTAAGGTCATTGCATTTTCGTTCCAGACTATTTCAACCTAATTCCATCTAATTTTTGTTTTCATGACTTCTATTAGTTAATTCTAATAGAGGCATAATATTCTTTGCACAGAACCCAAATGCAGGACAGGCTGTTATGTTATGCACACTAGTAAAACTACCAGGCATTTTTTTTTTAACTTTTATTTCAGTTTTAGGGGTATGTGCACAGGTTGTTTTTATAGATAAATGACATGTCATGGGCGTTTTCTGTGCATATTATTTTGTCAGCCAGATAATAAGCATAGTACCTAACAGGTCATTTTCAATCCTTGTCCTCCTCCCACTCTCCTCCCTCAAGTATGCCCTGGTGTATATTGTTCTTTGTGTCCATGTGTACTCAGTGTTTAGCTCCCACTTACAAGTGAGAACATGCAGTGTTTCATTTTCTGTTCCTGCATTAGTTTAGTTTGCTTAGAATAATGGCCCCCAGCTTCATCCATGTTGCTGTAAAGGACAGTATCTCATTCTTTTTTATGGCTGTGTAGTATTCCATGAAATTACCAGGTATTCTGACAGCCTTCTGAACATTGCTTTCTAGTTTCATCTGGAAATCACAAGGATGTAATTTATCATGACTAGTGTAAAGTTGATTCTTAAGAATTGTCAGTACCTCCAGTTACGATATAGCTTTTTTAGCCAGTATCTAGGTAGGGTTCTTATTTTTATCCAGTTCCTTAGAGAAAGTGTCCAATTACTTTAAGGGAACTCAAACCAAGATTTGGAATAAGAACATACAGATCAGATAAGCTCAGATCAGATGATATATCTTCCCTGGTCTAAACTTGAATGGCTCCCTTAACTATATAATCAAGTTTTAGAGGTATAGATTGATATTTGAGGTCCCTGTGGCCTGGTCCCAATTATATGTCCTCATGTATCCTACTTGCCAATTATACCCAATCATTCACCAGTTTAAGACTTAGAAAAACCCACAATGTAACAGTAGAGATGCTTATACTTTTTCCTCCCTTGGCAAATCCTCTCTTCTTTTTCTATAAAAATCCTACTAATACTTCATAGTCTCATTTTTTGTCACTTCCTTTGTGAAGCTTTGCTAGTACCTAGGGTAGGTTTAATACTGTCACAGAGCTTTGTGCAAATCTCTATTGAAGCACATATTTCATTCTGCCTTAGTTATCATCCTGTCTGCCCTCTCCAAGCTAAGTGATATGTCATCAATCAAGAGACTTTTGCATTCTCTGAAATTTTATAAATTGATGACCAAAACATTTCTTATTAAATCACAACATGAAGATTCTACTTCCTTAAAAGAGGGGGTTCCAGAGCCCTTCTAAATTATTACCCTCATTAGCAAAGAAAATGTTTCATTGTTCTTGTTAGAAAATCTACAGCGGAGGGGTCATCAATTGACAACCAATAGGCCAAATAGCTTATGGATCGATTTTGTGTGGTCTACATGCTGCCCAAAAAAATTGAGCCAACATTTATAATCCAGGACATTTCATGTTAAAAATCTGGATTAGGCTTCTTTGGGGAAAAAATAAAATATAACACTGCTGGGCCTGACTCCCCAGATGACAACCACCTGCTGGAGCTGAGCATAACGTCCAGTAAGGTAGGGCAAACATTCTTCACTTTGCCGCAGACCACACCAATCTCTTCTATCCCCATAACGAAGAGGCCCATTGTCATTCATTATCATGTTTATTCCTTCACTTTTTTATAGTACAGAAATATTTTTCTGTATCCAGGGATGCTACATAGAAGAAAACACAAGCTTGACCAGATATACCATGTTTTCTTTTTGTTCTTGAGTCATTTTTTAAGTGACTTGATTTATATGTGCTTTTGAGTTTGCAATGCCTGATTTATATTTTCCCTTGCTTCAGGATGTTCAGCTAAACTGTTAGAAGGGGTGAAAATTTGTTCAAAAAGAGTAAGTCTACTATCATCATCAGGTTAACAATGTTACTATACTAATCTATTTTTTTTTTAGTATAGAAAATAGGAAGCTGATGAAACAAACCTGGAAGAATTCCAAGGGAATTATTATTTTTAAAAATATGTGAGTGGCTGCCTCTAGATATTTATTCAGGCCACTGAGAATTAATTCAACCCTTGTACCTCTGACTGACAGCAATTGGAATCGCAGTACCATTGCTCAAATTTAAAGGTGTTCTGCTAGTCAGAATCGCTTGCTGATTAGCTTTAAGCATAGTGGCACAAATCTAGTGATAAAAAACTAAATGTAAAGACTACACGAGCTTATAAACAAGATACATTACATTGGACATAATCTCTAAAAACAGGAAGTTTATACAGTCTGGTAATAGTTGGAAAATACTAAGGGATCCAACTATTACTCCTACAGTGGAACCCAGAAAACTACTGTTTAAAAAGAGAAACATTTACTCCTCTGTCATTATGGACTCACCGTATTCCAAATTAATTTCACCTGCAAGAAGAGACGTGGGTCAGTAAGCACAGTTTTACCACAGCCTAATCAGAGTTCTTTACATAAAACGAGAGGCCTCAACTCAACCATCAAATAGAACACATTTTTAGCTACAAGCATAACTTTGTGCTCAATCTTACACTCAATCTAAAACATTTTATTCACAAAGTAATTAGGAAACACCTAACAGTGAAAGAAAATATCAACTTACCAGCAGGGAACTACAGATAGATACGATTAACCTCACTGCACCAAATAAGCAACAATTCAAATGGATGAGAATGGAAGAACAGAGGGGAAAAGCAAAGTTTGCTTTCTGAGCTTCCCGAGCTTCCCACTCCTAAAGCCATCTGTACTTGATTGAGATGGTGTGCATGTGCACGAGCTCACAAAGTCATTGGAAAACATTCGGCCTATTTTTCAAAGTCCTATTTACATAATTCCAAAGACCAAGCAGTTTCTGAGTTTCCAGAAGACAGAATATTTGAATGACAGCATTTTTTTCCCATTGCATCACCAAAACAATCTATACAGTATATTCTTTAAAATCATGTTGGTCACTGTTTATAACAAACTCTTTCTTTATTGTTTTCTAATTTGCTAGGTTTTATTCAGATCAGGGGTGTCCAATCTCTGGCTTCCCTGGGCTACATTAGAAGAAGAATTGTCTTGGGCCACACATAAAATACATTAACACTAACGATAGCTGATGAACTTAAAAGAAATTACCAAGAGTACTACTTAAATGATGAGTTCATCACACAGGTGATTCACATTCTCTAAGCCTGCTTTGTATAATATGTGGTTCCCGGCTATCCAACGAAGCCATGAAACCTTCAAAACTGCTTTGCCACATGGAGATCAAACACGCTGCATTAAAAGACAAGCCTTTGGAGTTTTTCAGTACAAAAACATGTGAACACAAAGAACAGAAGAAATTATGGATGACCACCACTTCATCAAATGTGTCTGCACCGAGAGCATTATTCTTAGTGGCTAACCACTAAGCCACTAAGTACTGAAGCTAAGAGGCTTTACGTTTACTATTGGTGAAGAGGGGATCCTGCCTGCTGCTAAGGACATTTGTCATGAACTTTTAGGAGAGGTTGCAGTTCAAAAGATAGCACATATTCCTCTTTCAGCTAGCAACATAACTAGACAATTTGATGAATAGCAGAGGATACTGAAGCATAATTGGTAGAGAGGATTAACGAGTCACCACGGTCTGCAATCCAGGTTGATGAGTCTACCAATATTTACAGCAAGGCAATAATGCTTGTTTTTGTGAGATATATTTTTCGGGAGGATGTGCATGAGGGTATGTCATGTGCACTTTTGTTGCCAACCAACACCACAGCTGCAGAACTATTCAAGTCTTTGAATGATTATGTATCAGGAAATCTGAACTGGTCATTTTGTGTCAGTATATTCATAAATGGAGCAGCTGCCGTAACTGGATGGCTTTCTGGTTTCACTACCCGGGTCAAAGTGGTTGCTTCTAAATCTGAGTCAATGTACTGTGTCATCCATAATGAAATGCTGGCTAGCTGAAAAATGTCACCTGTACTTAATATTTTGCAAAATGTGATTCAAATTAACCATATTAAAGTACATGTCCTTAACTCATGTCTGTTTGTGCAGCTCTGAGAGGAGATGGACACACAGCACACATGTCTTCTTCTACACTGAAATGAGATGGCTTTCTAAAGGTGGATCAGTGGTCAGAGTTTTTGAGTTATGAGAGCTGCTCCAGAGATTACTTTTAGAAAAACAGTCATCACTGGCAGCACACTTCAGTAACACAGAATGAGTCGCAAAACTTGCTTACTTGTGTGACACTTTCAACCTGTTCAACTCAATCTGTCACTTTAGGGGAGAATGACAACTGTGTTCAAGCCGGCAGATACAGTAGCTGTATTTAAAGCCAAACTGGAATCGGGGGTGATGAGTGAACACTGGGATTTCTGACATGTTTCAAACATTAGCAGAGATTTTGAAAGAGATGGAGCCAGGGCCTTCTTTCTCCCAGCTGGTGCATGATCATCTATATTAGCTTTCAAAGAGTTTGAGCATTGCTTCCCAACCATAAAAGACCCTGAACTGGGAAGGAACGCATCTGCGTCTCATTTGTTAATAAGCCAGGTGAATCGACTTTGTCCGTGCTAGAAGAGGATCAAGTGCTTGAAATCGCAAATCGTGATGGCCTTAAAAGTATGTTCGAGACACCTTCGATTCTCCATATGTTCTGGATTAAAATCAAGATGGAATTTCCTGAGTTTGCTACAAAAGCGCTGAAAAGCCTGCTTCCATTTCCAACATCCTATCTTTGTGAAGCAGGGTTTTCTGCAGTGACAGCCATCCAAACGAGATTATGGAGTACAACGGACATAAAGCAACACACTTTGGGTGTCACTGTCTCCCATCACCCCCAGTTGGGACCATCTAGTTGCCGGAAAACAAGCTCAGAGCTCTCACTGATTCTACGTTATGGTGAGTTGTATAATTATTTTATTATTATTACAATGTGATAATATATAAATGAAGTTCACAGTAAATATAATGCACTTGAATCATCCTGAAAGCATTTCCCTACCTCAGTCCTTGGAAAAGCTGTATTCCATGAAAGTTTCTGGCACCAAAGAGGTTAGGGAACACTGCTCTAGAGGAATTACTTTCAAACTCTGACCAAGAACCACAGAAGGAAATAGATTCTACATAATGATTTCATATACACATACCTGAAACAAAATTTAATGTGAAACAGTGCTTACTCTTACCTATTCCTCTACACCCCGTATTTTCAATTATGTTTCTTTCTGTTTTATAAAAACAAAGTACTGGTTGTTACCCATTAAATTGATTCTGTGGCTCACTAACGTAACTTGCAGTTTTGAACAACTTGAAAGCTTTTTGATTTACCAGCATAGTCTATTTAACTTATTAACTAAGTGGAGAAAAGAAATAGGAAAATTTTAAAGGTGGTGAATAAAAACTTAAATGGGAAAAATATATACCAGAGCTACTATTTTATTACCCCAATGTTGAGAGAAAACGTGTGTACTAATTTACCACTGAAAAGACCAGGCTGGGCACGGAGGCCTGTAATCTCAGCAGTTTGGGAGGGCGAGGTGGGTGGATTGCTTGAGCCCAGGAGTTCAAGATTGGCCTGGGCAACATAGTGAGACCTCATCTTTACAAAAAATACAAAAATTATCTGGGTGTGGTGACACACAGCTGTGGTTCCAGCTACTCAGGAAGCAGAGGACAGATCCAGCCTGGGAGGTCGAGGCTGCAGTGAGCCAAGATTGTGCCACTGCACTTCAGTCTTGACAGAAGTGCAGAGGTAAGACCTGGCTTCCAAAAAGTAGGAAAAGGAAGACTGTGACCCATTCTACAATTTCAGAAGTTTTTCTAGGTGTTTGGTACTCTGCTAAGCACTTTCAAGTCTTCTAAGTCTCAGAAAAACAGATATACCATTATTATCCCCGTTTTGCAGATTCGGAACAAGAAATTTGCAAGTCTGACTTCAAAAGCCTCACCTATCAACCACTACAGTGTTCTGCTTTCCAACTGAAATTGCTATATCCTAATGATTCCAGCAAATTAAAAAATGAGCAAATACCCCTCAAAATTAGTAAACACTTCAAAACAGTAACAAGAAGCATCCATCTATCTGAGCCCAAGTTGTTAGGCTTTGGAATTTCATGAAGAGATTGAAAATCAGGAGGGGTTTGCTTAGTCTTTAAGTCATATGAAACTCTTACTTTCACCACTAAAGAAACCTGAAGCATGTATTATATGTCTGCACTCTGTTGAGCAACCTGCATTCACTGTTTCCACTTTATTGATAAGGAAGAAACAGTTTACACAACCTGCCCAAGCTTTCACCAATATCATTTTTCCCCCCATGTATGCCAATCGTAGTAAACTGAACTATCTTGAGTTTCCAAAACCCACCACACGACGTTATTTTGTGTGTCCACAACTTGGTACAAGTGTTTCTTTCTGTTTCCTTCTCTACTGATATATTTCTTTAAGACTTACTGAAAGACTATGTAGAAAGTCACCATGACTCATTTTCCAATGTGTTAAGTGGCCTACCTTGCTTCCTTTTCTCCATAATAGAACTTATATTTTCATTATTAGTTGGTTTGTTAGAGAATTTCTTGTGGCAGAGTTTATGCCTTTCATCTCCATACTTTCAGTACCTGGCACTATGGTAGGTTTTCATAAACATTGACTGGTTGAATGAATAAATGAACCAATGAATAATGAACAAAAAAAGAGCCCTGAAAACTAAAAAGTTAACAGATAGCCTTATGGGATTAAAATACCAGTTCAAACTCCTGCATAGGTACTAATTAAAAAGTGAAAACTGATGGAGACCCTCCCCCGCAATACAATTTTCCAAGAGTGATCCCAACACTAACCAATCAATCCCCAAGAAGATGGCAATACCAGGTTCAGCTGAGTTGGCAGTAAATCTTACAGAATGAAGAAATTGCAGAAAAATAAAAGAATGCCAAAATTGACCCAAAAGATGATGGATTGTTGCTATCTAAAAGATCAAAAGCAGAAATATAAAAGTCTAAAAATCAATGCTGTTCATTATGATTTGTAGATTTTTGTAAGTTGTTTGGATAAAAGTTAAAAAGAAACAGAAGTGTAAGGAGAAAAATCCCCCCTGGGATTTTGAAAAATAACTTTCAACTGTTACTTTAAAAAAATGAAATAGAAATGTGTTTCCCTAACAACATGTAAGTAGGATTTTAAAGACAATATGCACTTATTCTTGAACACAACACCTAGAAATACGCCCTATGACACAGAGCACCTAACCACTAAAATGAAAACTGTTTTCTAAAACAAAATTATACATTTCACATGTCATGCTCAATGTGAAGTGATTTTAATTGTAAAAGCTTATTGAAAAATAAGTGACTTTCAGTCATCCAGTTTTCACAGGGATTTCTGTTGCTTTGTGACATGCATGACAAGTGGTTACCCAGTCATTCCCACAATCGTAAACATTTCTACCAGTAAAATGTTAAGTTTCTTTCCTTTGTGACAACTTTGATCCACATAGATGCCTGTAAATTTTAAGGCAAGAAATAGTATTTGACTTCAGCAATATTGTGCAGCAAGTAAAGTAAAATTACTGTTACATTTTCAGTATTAGTGTTAAGCAGGTTCTCAAACAATTTTCAAAGAAAATAGGTTGCAAGGTAGAGTGAATGACAAGTTCTGTAAGAATATACATGGGAAGAAGTGCATCTTAAACAGTTGTTGGTCTGGAAGAAAAGCTATAACCCAGCCATAATTTGCCTTTTCACTGACTGTGACTCTCTGTTCTGTTTTGAATCTCCTGGAGGTTTGTTTAATAACAGTAACTGGAGAAATACAAAGAAAAGTTAATCCACATATTCTTTTTTTTAAATCTTAGTAGTTTTATTGAAACATAATTCAAATATAATAAAACTCACCCATTTTAAATGCACTATTCAGTGATAATTTTTAGTAAATTTACAGTCATGCTATCATTACAAAATCCAGTTTTGGAACATCTCCATCAGCTCACATCTCTCTCCTGCCCTTTTCAGTTAATCCTCATTTCAGCTCCCAGTAAACCATGGATTTATTTCTGTCTCTATGGATTTATCTTTTTCTTTTTTCTTTTTGGTGGAGTCTTGCTCTGTCACCCAGGCTGGAGTGCAATGGCATGGTCTCAGCTCACTGTAACCTCTGTCTCCTGAGTTCAAGTGATTCTCCTGTCTCAGCCTCCCAAGTTGCTGGGATTACAGGTCCCCACCACCACACCTAGCTAATTTTTGTATTTTTAGTAGCAATGGAGTTTCACCATGTTAGCCAGTCTGGTCTCGAACTCTTGATGTTAGGTGATCAGCCCACCTGGCCTCCCAAAGTGCTGAGATTATAGGCGTGAGCCACCGTGTGAGGCCAGATTTATCTTTTCTAGTTTTTTTTTTCCTTTCTTTTTTTTAAATTATGCTTTAAGTTCTGGGATACATGTGCAGAACATGCAAATTTGTTACATAGGTATACAAATGTCATGGTGGTTTGCCGCACCCATCAACCCGTCATCTACATTAGGTATTTCTCCTAATGCTATCTCTTCCCTACGCCCCCACCCCCTGACAGGCCCCAGTGTGTGATGTTCCCCTCCCTGTGTTCATGTGTTCTCATTGTTCAACTCCCACTTATGAGTGAAAACGTGGTGTTAGGTTTTCTATTCCTGTGTTAGTTTACTGAGAATGATGGTTTCCAGCTTCATCCATGTCCCTGCAAAGGACATGAACTTCTAGATGTTTTATGTAAGTGAAATTATATAATCTGTAGTCTTTTCCATCTGGCTACTGCAGAAAGCATAATATTCTTGAGATTTATCTATTTGATGCATGTAAATCATTACTTTTTATTGCCAAATATTTATTTGTATGAGTATACTACATTTTGTTTATCAGTTTATCAACATTTGGATTATTTCCACTTTTTGGCTACTGTGAACAATGCTGTTACAAACATTATTCTAAAAGTGTAGACTTATGTTTTTATTTCCATTAGATAGATACTTAGAATTGTTGGGTGATATGGTAAATTTACATTAAACATTTTTTAAAAATATAGTTAAAGTTCTGGGGTACATGTGCAGAACATCCAGGATTGTTACATAGGTATACATATGCCATGGTGGTTTGCTGCATCCATCCCCTCCCCATCATCTATATTAGGTATTTTTCCTAATGTTATCCCTCCCCAATCCCCTCACTCCCAGCTATCCCTCTCCTAGCTACCCAACCCCTGACAGGCCCCAGTGTCTGATGTTCCCCTCCCTGTGTCCATGTGTTCTCATTGTTCAACACCCACTTATGAGTGAGAATGTGCTGTCTTTGGTTTTCTGTTCTTGTGTTAGTTTGCTGAGTATGACGGTTTCCAGCTTCATCCATGTCGCTGCAAAGGACATGAAGTCATCTTTTTTATGGCTGCATAGTATTCCATGGTGTATATGTGCCACATTTTCTTTATCCAGTCTATCATTGATGAGCATTTGAGTTGGTTCCAAGTCTTTGCTATTGTAAACAGTGCCACAATGAGCATATGTGTGCATGTGTCTTTATAACAGAATGTTTTATAATTCTTTGGGAATATACTCAGTAATGGGATTGCTGGGTCAAATGGTATTTCTATTTCTAGATCCTTGAGAAATTGCCACACTGTCGGTTGAACTAATTTACACTCCCACCAACAGTGTAAAAGCATTCCTATTTCTCCACATCCTCTCTAGCATCTGTTGTCTACTGAGTTTTTAATGATCGCCATTCTAACTGGTGTGAGATGGTATCTTAATGTGGTTTTGATTTGCATTTCTCTAATTACCAGTGATGAACATTTTTTCATATGTTTGTTGGCCTCATATATGTCGTCTTTTGAAAAGTGTCTGTCCATGTCCTTCACCCACTTTTGAATGGGTTTGTTTGTTTTTTTCTGGTAAATCTATTTTAGTTCTTTGTAGATTCTGGATATTAGCCCTTTGTCAGATGGGTAGATTGCAAAAATGTTTTCCCATTCTGTTGATTGCTGGTTCACTCTAATGATTGTTTCTTTTGCTGTGCAGAAGCTCTTAAGTTTAATTAGATGCCATTTGTTTATTTTGGTTTTCGTTGCCAGTGCTTTTGGTGTTTTAGTCATGAAGTCCTTGCCTATGCCTATGTCCTGAATGATCTTGCCTAGGTTTTATTCTAGGGTTTTTTATTGTGTTAGGTCTTATATTTAAATCTTAAATCCATCAATTGTATAAGGTGTAAGGAAGGGGTCCAGTTTCAGCTTTCTACATATAGCTAGCCGGTTTTTCCAACACTGTTTATATTAAACTTTTATGAAACTGACAAACTTTTTCCAAAGTTGCTATACTGTTATATAATCAGCAATGTATTAATTTTCTTTTTTCCATATTCTCCTCAACACTTATTGTTTCTTTTTAAAAGTTATAACCATGCTTGTCCACATATTCTTAAAGGACTTCTTCTTTAAGGATTTTCTTATACTTTAATCCTGTAGTATCCATTATATCCTATCTAGGGTCCAATTAAACAAATACACTCCTTTCCAAACTAAATAGATTTGGTGAATGGAGCATAATAAGCAAAAGAGGCTTCAAAGCTATAAAATAAAATAATCTTATTCCAAATACATCCTCTATGAATAATCCAAAATATAAAATGCCTTATTCAAATTTTGAGTGCATTATATGAAACAGCACACAGATAAAAGAGAGTTATAATCTAATTTGCTCTTTCTGCATCATATCTTACATGGAATATACTGTGCAGTTCTACAAATAAGAAAAGACATGCATTCTTTATAGAAAATTTGAGAACAATGAAGAAGAAAAGAAAAATACACCATTTTCATTTCAATACATTTCATTGTCTTTTTTCTAAATGTATATACATTTTAAATATGTTTCATTACAACTAAAATTATGCTTATATGCTATTGAGAGTCCTGATATTATTAATTTATTTTTGAGATGGAGTCTCACTTTGTCATCCAGGCTGTAGTGCGGTGGCATGATCTTGGGTCACTGGAAACTTCACCTCCTGGGTTCAAGCTATTCTTGTGCCTCAGCTTCTGGAGTAGCTGAGACTACGGGCATGTGCTGCCACACCCGGCTGATTTTTGTGTTTTTAGTAGAAATGGGGTTTCACTACGTTGCCAGACTGTTCTCAAACTTCTGACCTCAAGTGATCCGCCCGCCTTGGCCTCCCAAAGTGCTGGGATTATGAGCATGAGCCACTATGCCAGTAATTTTTAAATTTACAATTGACACATCATAATTGTACATATGTATGGGGTTCAATGTGATGTCTCAATGTGTGTACACATAATGATTGAATCAGGGTAATTACCATATCCATCACTTTATTGTGTGGTGACAACATTCAAAATCTTCTAGCTATCTTGAAATATACAATACATTATTATTTGTTATAGTCACCCTACTACATATTAGAACACCAAAACTTATTCTTCTTGTCTCACTGTAACATTGTATGCATTAACCAATCTTCCCTGGACACCCTCCCCTCCCCAACCTCTGATAACCAGTATTCTATTCTCTATTTCTATGAAATCAGCTTTTTTAAGAGTCAACATATGAGTGAGATCATGTGGTATTTGTCTCTAATATAATGTATTTTGAATATTTTCCCACAATCATACATTTTCCTTTAAAATATAATTTAAAGCTTTCATAACATCTGTTGTGAGAATGTATCACAATTTAATCATTTATTTTGTTCAACATATTCTAATTATTCACCTCTGTGAGTAATGCTGTGAAGAACATCCCTGTGGCCACAACTGTGTCCCAAATCCCATTTGAAGAGAAACACTGATGTGTTGAAACTTTTCCAGAAAAGGCAATAATTGGAAACCCTGAGAATATTCTGTCAAAAAAGAAAAGACTTAAAAGATTATGCCAGAAAGAAAGATCTGAAGCGGTGACATGAAAGCAGAGTTGCACACTGAGCTTCAGTGATAAGAAGTAAAACAATGGTATTCATTACAATGAGGCAGATTTCTGTTTATTATAGAGATCAACAACAACAATTTTTAAAAGCCCCCAAACAATGGAAGCATCTACAGAAAATGAAACTTAATTGAACAGCTTCCTTACTCCTCAACTTTAGTGGTAGTTGGTAGAAAATAGGGTCTATTCTCACACCATAAACCCTAAAAGAACATTTATATCTGAATCACTTCATGTAATGAATGGGGTTAGCAAGCAGGTATTTGTCAATCATTATTGGTAGCCTTTGGACAGCTTTAACGTTATGGTTGTGATTCTCTCATGACAGAATAGAGCCCCAAATATATGACAAGTTTTAAAAAATTAGATTCTGTAACATATGAATCAAAGACCTGGCTTAAAAAGTAAGAGTCACTTTTCTGTCATTTCATGCTGCATCAGGAAAAAAATATGAGAGATAAATGGACATGTGATGCAACTCTTAACAATTTCTGGATCACTAATCGTCTCTTGGCAAGCATAAGTGTGATGTGGCAAGGAAAATGGTTTCAGCCAGGCTAAAATGTAATGGCTTCTCAGGCTTACAGGCTACGTGCAGGCTCGCAGGCTAGTGATAAGGCATTACGATTAATCAGGCCAACGGCAGGTGCAGACACCAGCCTCATTTCAATGGAATTCAAGAACTCGCCGCTCAGGGTCACACGGACCCTGAGAAGAAACCCCCGTGTCTCTAGCTGCTGGCCTTGGCTTCTGAACAAACTGCTTGCTTACTGATATTGGGAGTTTTCACTGTCTCTAACTGCTAACCTTGGCTTCTGTACAAACTGCCTGCTTGCTTGCAAAATCTGCTTGCAAAGATCCCCAGACCCCCCCACCCCAAAAATCCCCTAGCCCCCGGAAGAAGTGTTTTTTTAGCATAAAAGCCCAGCTCTCCCTCAACTCGGGGCCACGGGTTGGAGAGACGTGAGTCCTCCGTGGTCGCCAGCAATAAAGACCCTGCAATTTGTCATACTTTTGTCTTGGTGCTGGTTTTCTTATCTCACTAAAAATACAACACATGTACCTCTTCATTGGAACTAATGTCTTTTGTGTTTAGTATTTTATGAAACCTGTATTGAATACATTTTTTTTTTTTTTTTTTTTGTAATTCTTACCTAGACTATATAACTGATTGCATGCTAATGTGCCAAACTGGGAACTGAAAGAAAGACGTATTTTGCAGCTGCTAGTTGACATGGAAAACTAAGAGCTTTTTGCACTGAGAAAAACTGTTTACTAAAGAATAATAGTGGAACATAACAATGCATAGATTCATAATTCTGGGAATATATACCATGCCTCTTGGCTTAAAGAGAAGAGTATCATTTCCCTCTAGAGGCAAATATTTCTTAGGAATTAGGCTATCCCTTAAATACTGAGCCAGATCTTTACCTTTCATAGAATGCCAAGTGTCATTAGGTTGCTTCACAGAATGACAAGATTCTGAATCACTTACTAGGTGAATCTGACACCTCTCAACTTGGCAGATGAAGTCTTAGTTTGACTTTTAGATAATTCAGTAAAAAAAGTCCTAAGCCTAGCTGTGACATGATTTACTAATTTCAGATAAGTCACATAGCTTAACTGTACCCATTTTTATCTGAGAGCAAATTTTAGCAAAGATCATAAAAGAAATAATCAGTCTTGCACAGCACTAGTAATTGTGCTGTAAAGCACCCATTTTCAGCTTCGGGGGGCATTGTGATACTCCATCAAATTTAATGTGGTTTTATAACCATACTCCCTAAAAGTGTTTTGTTTGTGTTTTAGAATTTACAGCAATATTCTTTTATATATTAAAAACATCACTGGAGTTGTACAAAACCATTTCTAAGGATCACTGGACTAAGTATATATAATAGTCTCGGGCAGTGGTTCTCAGACTTTGGTAACAGAAGAATCATTCATTAAAGTGGATTTCAGGTTCCCTCAAATTCTGACTTAATGCAAGCAATGAGAAGATTCTGGTATTGTAAAAGTGCAACAAATAAATCTGTTAGTAACTAATTTAGATATTGATTCCTTCATTATAATCGCACAATTTTAAATTCAAACTCTAAGCACTTACCCAACGAAAGCAAAGGTCTTCCCACTGGCATCAGGATCCTTAACTGCATTAATAATTCCTTTGGATACATCTGAGATCTATAAAAAATTATAATGTATGTTGAAGTAATAGTTGAAAAGGAGATAGAATGAGAGACAGAGAGACAGGAAGAAAGGAAAGAAGGGAAAAAGGAAGGAAGGAGGGAGAAAGGAAGAAGGCCACACTGATCTCAACAAAGAAAATGTGACAAAGTTAAAATAATGGCATTATCTACTCACAGAAAGCTTCTTGAAGAATGAGCCTTCTCAAGAGCTCAAATAATCCCTGCTATCCAAGTATTTTCCACAGTAGGAATGTACTTGCCTTCAGATAGCTGGAGGCTTTTCTGATTTGCCTTTGCCCACAGCTTGCCAAGCTCATCTCTTACCACTCCTCCCAACTCTCTTATTAACCATCACAAACTATTAAGCTGTATAATATGGAATTGCTAATATTCTACCATTTTGATTTTCAAAAACAGTAGTAGTAATAGTGATTTTGGCCCCCAGGGGACATTTGACAACCGTCTGGAGACATTTTCAGTTGGCACAACTGGAGGGTGGTATGAATGGCATCTAGTGGCTAGAGGCCAGGAATGCTACCAAACACCCTTCAACAGCCCCCATAACGAAGAATTATCTGGCTCAAAATGTCAATACTGCCACTACTGAGAAAAACTGGTTCAACCAAACATGGAATCCAACATGCTCTTTCACTCCGGGCCCCTGTACCTACTGTTCCCTCTGCATGCAATACTCTTCCCCAACTCCCTGCATCAGACTTACCTTCAGTCATCTTTAAGGTTTTACCCTAAATGCCCTTCATTCTGAGAGACCCAAGTCTAGATTTGGCATCTTTCTGATGAAATTACATAAAACCCTCTCCTTATCATAGCACTCATCACATTGTACGATAACTGCTTTATTTATCTGCCTAGACTGAAAGCAATTTGAGAACAGCAATTTGTGTCTATTTAGTTAATATCTTTATTTCCCTAGTGACATGTGACATGTATGGTGTGTCTAGCACATTATGGGTTCAATAAATTTTTCTTAAATGAATCAACAAGTGAAGACACAGAGAAGGCATGTACCTCTTAAGTAAACCGAGAGGCAGCTAACTGACACAAGTTGATAAAGAAAATGACAAAATTACTAAATTAGGACAAAACCAGAAACCTGACAC
>CAUYQU010074530.1:0-36214 GCA_963574635.1 Cheracebus regulus
GGGGATGGGGAGGGGAGGGGAGGGGGAGGAGAATCCCGGGGGGAGGGGGAGGGGAGGGGGAGGAGAATCCAGGGGGGAGAGGGGAGGAGAATCCAGAGGGGAGGGTGGTGGGGGAGGGGGGTAAGGGGGACGGGAGGAGGAGGGACAAGGAGGAAGAGGAAGAGGAAGAGGAATTGCAGGCATGGCCCAGGCTGGTACTGGGGTGAGGTTGGGGCACCCCGGGCTGGTACTGGGGTGAGGTTAGGGGGTGCCCCGGGCTGGTACTGGGGTGAGGTTAGGGTGCCCGGGGCTGGTACTGGGGTGAGGTTACGGGTGCCCCGGGCTGGTACTGGGGTGAAGTTAGGGTGCCCGGGCTGGTACTGGGGTGAGGTTAGGGTGCCCGGGGCTGGTACTGGGGTGAGGTTAGGGTGCCCAGGGCTGGTACTGGGGTGAGGTTAGGGGACGCCCCAGGCTGGTACTGGGGTGAGGTTAGGGGTGCCCTGGGCTGGTACTGGGGTGAGGTTAGGGCGCCCGGGGCTGGTACTGGGGTGAGGTTAGAGCGCCCCGGGCTGGTACTGGGGTGAGGTTAGGGGGCACCCCGGGCTGGTACTGGGGTGAGGTTAGGGGGCGCCCCGGGGCTGGTACTGGGGTGAGGTTAGGGGGCACCTCGGGGCTGGTAGTGGGGTGAGGTTAGGGGACGCCCCGGGGCTGGTACTGGAGTTAGGTTAGGGTGCTCCGGGCTGGTACTGGGGTGAGGTTAGGGGGCGCCCCAGGGCTGGTACTGGGGTGAGGTTAGGGGGTGCCCCGGGCTGGTACTAGGGTGAGGTTAGGGTGCCCGGGGCTGGTACTGGGGTGAGGTTAGGGTGCCCCGGGCTGGTACTGGGGTGAGGTTAGGGGTCACCCCGGGGCTGGTACTGGGGTGAAGTTAGGGCACCCCGGGCTGGTACTGGGGTGAGGTTAGGGGCGCCTGCTGCAGAACAGGAGGGTGCTGCCCTCGGGCATGCCTGGCTTGCCCCCCACCTGGAAGCCTGAGGAGCCCCCTGTGCCTCAGCCGTGTCCCCACCCCGCAGTGGAGAAGCTGAAGTCGATGGAGCAGTGGCTGCTGCGCGTCCCCAGCTCAGTGGGCCGGGGCCTCCGGATGTCTCAGCCCTTCGGCCGCGGCTCTGCTGGGTCTGATTGGCATCCTCTTCCCTGGGGCCACTTCAGTCCAGGACACCTGAAGGGTCACACAGGTCACTCCCAGGACTCCCAGACCTCGTGTGTCTCAGAGAAGAACAAGGCCACGGCACAAGGGCGGTGCCCTTCGTCTTGGCCCCTCTGCTTGCTATGTGGAGAGAGTTCTGGACGTGAGAGAATGTTCTGGAAATGCGACCCAGACAGCGGATGGAGTCCAGGCCCTTCAGGTGCCAACACTGTGAAACGTCTGTTCCGGAAATGGTTGTCGAGCCTGCAGGTCAGACTTGCTCGGCAGAGAAGGCAAACTCTGGTGCGCTACGGCTGGGTCCACACGTGGGTCTGATAGGGACACATCGAAACGTTATTAAAACCAGCAAGACTGACACAGGCCCACGTCACACGGAGCTGGTTTTCGGGTCCAGATGACACAGGCGGCGGGCTGTGACGTCTGTCCCACGTTACACTGAGGTGGTTTTCGGGTCCAGAGATGCACCGGTGCCTGCCACCCTGGGCTGGAGCCACCCGTGAAATGTCATTCTGCTCACGTAGCTGCGAAGCTCTCAGTATTTACCAACTAGGACTTTTCTTGTATGGATATTTGTTTGTCTTCTCTCCTCAACAGTAACTAAACGATTACTAAAACTGTCCTAAAACTACGTAGACCATAAATAGTTCTTTAAAGACCGATTTAGTTTTCATGTAACCCACAGGCTGGGGAAGGGGCACCACAAATTGTACTGACCCTCAAAACAGTGGCTGAAAGGGAAGAACCCCTTACACCAAACCCTTAGTGAATCCATCTGCAAAGCCGCAATGGCTCTCAGGTCTGGGCCTCGACAACGTTCAGAGTCCCTCGCCTGCCCAGTGCGTGTCTGGTCAGAGACTTGCAAAGAATGAAATGCGCCAGGCCAGAAGTCATCCCTGACAAGGACCTCAGAGAAAAGCCCCTGGACACATGGAGAAACAGTTCCCACTAGCGGTGATCTCCAGAATGGACACCTCCGAGTCCTGTGAAGTCGTTGCTGCTGGCTCACACTGCCAGCCCCTCGGGAGCCTGAGACAAGGGATTGCTTGAGTCTGGAAGTTCAAGACCAGCCTGGGCAACACAGTGAGCCCGTCTCTACAAATCATACAAAAACTAGCCGGGCATGGCGGTGCCTGTGGCCCCAGGTACTCAGGAGGCTGAGCGGGGAGGATTGCTTGAGGCTGGGAGGTGGAGGCTGCAGTGAGCAGGGATCGCACCAATGCACTCCAACCTGGGTGACTGAGGGAGATCTTGTCTCAAAGACAAACAAAAAACATGCTGCCGACCGCGGTGGGAAATTTTAGGGAGCCCACAATTCCAACACTCCATCATTCTTTCTCATGTTTTTCCCAGTATTTTCATCAAATCATGAATTATGACAAAATAATGTATAATTCTCAACAAATACATACAGAGTAAGTAACCCACAATAAGGAGGACTGGTCAAGAAGAATGTAATCAGCCACCAAGTGCCACATTCACTGAAATCAACAATTTGTAAGCACAGTTATGCATGTGTGGTATTGGGGGAGGAGGAAGCCTGTGGCGTGTGTGTGTGGACTGTGTTGTGTGCACTAGTGTGTGTTATGTGATGTGTCTGTGTGGTATACGTGGGGTATGACTGCTGGATATGTGCACTAGTGTGTGGTGTGTGATGTGTCTGTCTGGTGTGTGTGGTGTGTGATGTGTGTGTGTGGTGTGGGTGGTAGGTCTGCTGGGTGAATGCACTAGTGTGTGGCGTGTGCTGTGTGTGTGTGTTGTGTGTGGTATGTGTGTGGAGTATTCTGTTGGGGGTGGTGTGTGTACTAATGTGTGGTGTGTGATGTGTTTGTGTGGTATGTGTGTGGTGTGGGGGGTATGTCTGTTGGGTGAATGCACTAGTGTGTGGTGTGTCTGTGTGGTATGTGTGTGGTGTGGGGGTTATGTCTGTTGGATGAATGCACTAGTGTGTGGTGTGTGCTGTGTCTGTGTGATGTGTGTGTGGTGTGTGTGTGGTGTGTGGCATGTTATGTGTGGTAGTGTTTGTGGTATATGTGTGCTGCATGTCTGTTGGGGGTGTGCACTAGTGTGCGGTGTGTGGTATGTTATGTGTGGTGTGTGTGTGGTATGTGTGTGCTGTATGTCTGTTGGGGGTGTGCACTAGTGTGTGGTGTGTGGCATGTTATGTGTGGTGTATGGTGTGTGCAGACTCCTGTATGGTGTGTAGTGTGTCTGTGGGGGGTGTGCACCAGTGTGTGTTGTGTGGTGTGTGTGTTGTGTGTTTATCTCCAGTTTGTATGATTTCATGCTTTGTTTCAGTGATACACTGCTGTCATTTTTAGAAATCATCCCGAGCACTATGTTTCAGATGATAATGATGATATGTCTTGGCGTAAGCAAGCTGTGTGTTAATAAAATACTTTTGGCTGAGTGTGGTGGCTCACACCTGTAATCCCAGCATTTTGGGAGGCCGAGGAGGGCAGATCATGAGGGCAGGAGATCGGGACCACACTGGCTAACACAGTGAAACCCATCTCTACTTGAACCCGGGAGGTGGAGACTGCCATGAACCGAGATCACACCACTGCGCTCCAGCCTGGGCAACAGAGCAAAACACCATGTCAAAAAAATTAATTAATTAATTACAAATAAAATATTTTGAAATTGGGCAACAGCTGTAAGCATTGCCGGTTATCCAGAGGCAGTTGTTTTTCCACACATCACGGCAGGGGCCTTTGGGCCCTCACTCGCTGCGTTCCAGCCAGACGAGGCTTGTTTTCATTCCCTGAACGCCCTGGGCCTTCTCCCATCCCACACCCTCCCTACCCACTGGGCCAAACCGTCCTTCGGTTCCATTTTGGCGCCCCTTTGAGAACGCCCCTGTGGCCTCCGCAGTGCCCTCCACAATCTGCACGCTGTCACCCGTTCCGGGCAGAACGCTGGCACAGGGGACCAAAGCTCACGTGAATGAGTCAGTCAGAAGAACATCTGGTGCTAGAAAGTGCTTTCCCAAACTTGACATCAAATTGGAGACCCGTGAACACGGTCATGGCTCCTGACAAAGTTCTTCTCCACCTAACACAAAATCAGGGCATTATTCAGTTAATTAGATACATTAGAAAGATAACCAGGTAAGCAGCCAAAGTCACGTTATTTCTGGATTGGCTGCTACCCTCATGTCCACGGGGTCCGCGGACAGCGTCCTGGGCAGCCGCAGGGGCGCCAGCGCGGGGTGACTGCCGTGTCCTGCTGGTGGGACAGGATGCCAGGAAGAAGGGGTGTCCAGCGCCTCGGGGTTCTCCGTCCAGGTGGCTCGGCTTGCGTCCTCTGACGACGGCTGCAGGAGTTGCTGCGGGGGGTGTGGGGCCTGGCAGATCCTGCTCCAGGCATCCCTTCACCCCGCGGAGCTTCCCTGCACGGGCACAGCTCCATCACCGACACCCAGCGGGCATTGTCTCTGAAGACGCAGGGAGCGTGGGGAAGCTGCAAGCCCCAGGCCAGCGTGCTCGGTGGACCCACAGCTGGCTTTTCCTCAAAACCCCAGGTGGAGTCACAAATGGGCACGACCCCCAAGAGGCCATCGTCAGCTCAGTGACTTGGTTTTAGTTGCGGCTCTGAGACCTCCTTAGGTAAGTTACCCTTGCTGGGTCTTACTTTCCTCATCAGTAAGTGCCACCAAGCTTCACCTTTGTAAGCCAACAGAAAGCCTCAATTTTAATTAGCAATCCTTTTCTACCTGGATGGAGGTTAATTCAAAGGAAAGATATGAACCGAGAAGGTTTTTTTTTTTAAGAGTGGGTGGGCCAGGTACGGTGGCTCACGCCTGCAATCCCAGCACTTTGAGAGGCTGAGGCCGGCGGATCGCAAGGTCAGGAGATCGAGACCAGCCTGGCCGAAACGGTGAAACCCCGTCTCTACTAAAATACAAAAAATTAGCTGGCCGTGGTGGCGCGCGCCTGCAGACCCAGCTACTCAGGAAGCTGAGGCGGGAGAATCGCTTGAACCCGGGAAGCAGAGGCTGCAGTGAGCCGAGATCCTGCCACTGCACTCCAGCCGGGACACAGAGCAAGATCCATCTCAAAAAAAAAGAGTGTGAGTTAGTGTGGCGCTGAGTTTCCTCTGCCCACCTCTGCAGGTGGCTCTCAGGGCTCGGCAGAGCCCCCTGGACCCCACGGGCAGGTCTCCAAGGCAGTGCCAGCACAGACCGGCAGCGCAGCCTGTGGAGAAACTCAGTCAGTCGGGATTTTATTTGGGTGGATGTTAATTTCAAATTCGAGAACTGTTTGTAAAATGACAGCAGAGACATGTTTCCTGCTCATCGACTCCTTAATCTTTGCTTTTGTGCCTTCAAAGCCTCAACGTTTTGCAGTTTCTGCCAACAGAATTCCCTGACTCTGTAAACCGCTCCCCCGTGGCGACATTCCCACCTCCCTCCCCGTCGAGAAGGGTGATTTTCTGTCTTCCTTCCAGAGCAACTTAAATTCCTGGGAAACCGCTCGGCGTGTAACGTTCTCGTCGTACTGCAAATCCATGTCTCGTTTTCCTGACTGTATTTCAGGAATGAGTTGAAGGAAGGAATAATTTTTTAAAACCACAAAAGAAAGACTTTTACACACTCAATTTCACAAAATTCAGGATTGCAGAATTGCAAATCCACACTCTGTGACTCAGGCTCCAGGGCTTAACATCACCCTTGTAATAAATTTAGAGGGTCCTGAAATTTTATCTTCTTTTGCAAGGACAAATACTGGGAGAGAATGCAAGGAGAGGAAAATAAGCAGCATGTCTTCTGTTAGACAAACCACGCTCGGGCATGTACACGTTTGGCCGAGTTCTAATTTTGTTTCCTAACCTCTGATCGCTACCTGAAACGGGCCTCTGCAGGCTATGGAGGTGCCCACAGCGCTGTGCTCCTGCGGCATCTAGGTGAAAACCCAGTCCCTCTGAGCCCTTCCAGCCTCTGGAGGCCACCGCACTCGCAGATTACTGTTCCTCGTCCTCCCTCCGTCCTCAAAGCCCGCAGCACAGCGTCTTCCAGTCCCTCTGAGTCTGACGCTCCTGCCTCCCTTCCACTTGGGAGAACTCCTGTGATGACATCACGCCCACCCACAAAACCCATTAATTTAATCACCCCTTACAAAGCCCATTTTGTCATGTGAGGTAATATACTCATGAGCCCAGTTTAACCAATTACTAAGTGTGGTAGAGGAAAGACAATGATGGACGGTTTAACCTGAGGAAAGACAGCTCCAAGCAGTCTGACCGATTTGAAGGCTGTGGGCTGACTTCAGCGCTGTCCTCCCCATGCCCCGGGGCAATTGTTCACAGGCACGTTGCTCCTGACAGCTGTGTCACCCATTATTTTCACGTTCCTGGAGGCTATGACACAAAGACAAATGTACAGTCAATCAACAGCTTATGTTCTTTTTTTTTGATGGAGTCCTGCTCTGTCTCCAGGCTGGAGTGCACTGGCTCGACCTCGGCTCACACCAATCTCCGCCTCCCGGGTTCAAGCGATTCTTCGCCTCAGCCTCCCGAGTAGCTGGGACCACAGAGGCGCGCCAGCACACCCGGCTAAACTTTTTGCATTTTTAGTAGAGACGGGGTTTCACCATGTTGGCCGGGATGGTCTCGATCTCTTGACCTCGGGATCCGCTCGCCTCGGCCTCCCAAAGTGCTGGGATTGCAGGCGTGACCACCCTGCCCGGCCAGCTTATGTTGTTTCAGTGTAAATTACCGGTAAACAACTCAGAATCTGCCTCTTTTTTTCTCCTTAAAACCCCTGTACCTGCTGCTGGTGGTGCGCACTCAGGGGAACCGAATGTGTGCTCCCAGGCGGCCGACCTCAGGGCTCGTGCGCAAATAAACTCCACGCTAACTCGTATTTTCTGGATCTTGTTACCTGAGGTCGACAGACGTAAGGGGCATCGTTCTAAGATCAGGGAACACGATTTTGCTGTAGGTCATCATAGGTTTAGAAAGGAAAAAAGCACAGGAAGTCTAACCAGACACAGGGATGCCAGGTCATACCATCAGAACGTGACGCGGTTTGGATCTGCGTCCCCAGCAATCCCGTGGAATGACATTCCCCAGTGTTCGAGGTGTGGCCCGTGGGGGCGACTGCATCATGGGGTGGGTTCTCATGAAGGCTTTGGCAGCACCCCCAACTGCATCAGGACTGAGTTCCTGTGAGGCCTGCTTGCTGAAAAGTGAGTGCGCCTGCCCTCTCTCCCTCCCGTTCTGGCCACCTAAGCTGTGTCCGCTCCCAAGTTTCCCGAGACCTGCCCCAAAGCAGAAGCAGCCATGTTCCCTGTACAGCCTGCAGAACAGGAAACCTGTTTTTTTACACATCACCCAGTCTCGGGTGTTTCTTTTTCTTTTTTTTCTTTTTTTTGAGACAGAGTTTCACTCTTCTTGCCCACGCTGCAGTGCAGTGACGCAAACTCAGCTCACTGCAGCCACCTCCGCCTCCCGGGTTCAAGCCGATTCTCCCGCCTCAGCCTCTCGAGTAGCTGGGATTACAGGCACATCCCACCACATCTGGCTGATTTGTGTACAGATGGGATTTCACCATGTTGGCAAGGCTGGTCTTGAACTCCTGACCTCAGGTGATCTGTCCACCTCGGCTTCCCAAAGTGCCGGGATTACAGGCGTGAACCACCGTGTCCAGCCTGGCAGAGGAAATTTCTAAGCAGTAAAGCCTTCACAATGTTGCCTAACAACCTTTGCTCATATGCGTGAACAAAGAAATGACCTAAAACTATTATATTTAAAAGGGAAGCAGAGCTTAAACATTTGGAAAATTTACAGCCTGCCCATGTGGTAGAAAAGAAAAGCCCGTTTTCAGGGGAAAAATTCAAGCAGGCTGCAGAAATTTGCAGAAGCAAATAGAAGCCAAGTGCTGATAGCCAAGACAACAGGAAAAAGTACTCCGAAGAATTTCAGAGACCTTCATGGCAGTCCCTCCCATCACAGGCTCAGAGGCCTAGGAGGGAAGAATGGTTTCATGGGCTGGGCCCAGGGCTCTATTGACTCACTGCCTCAGGACACTGCTCCCTGCTCCAGCTCCATCTGTGGCTCAAAGGAGCCCAGGTACAGCTCAGGTCCCTGCTTCAGAGGGCGCAAACTATAAGCCTTGGTGGCTTTCACATGGTTCTAAGACTGCAGGTATGCAGAAGGCAAGAGTCGAGGCTTGGGAGCCTGTACCTAGATTCCGGGGATGTATGGGAATGCCTGGGTGTCCAGGTAAAAGGCTGCTTCAGGGACAGGGTCCTCATGAAGAACGTCTACTAGGGCAGTGCAGAGGGGATATGTGGGATTGGAGGCCCCACAGTCCCTACTGGAGCACTGCCTAGAGAACCGTGAGAAGAGGGCTGCCATCCTCCAGACCCCAGCATGGGAGACCCCCCGTAGCTCACACCCCGACACTCAGTGACAGTCCATGAGAGCAGCCACAGAGGCTGAGCCCTGCAAAGCCACAGAGGGAGAAGTGCCTAAGACTCTGGGAGCTCACCCCTCATCAGTGCGCCCTGGACGTGAGGCATGGAGTCAAAGGAAATCATCTTGGAGCTTTAATATTTAATGACTTCCCTGCTGGGTTTCACACTTGCATGGGGCCTGGAGCCGATTTCTTTTGGCCAATTTCTACTTGAAATGTGATCCTGTTGGGAAACACTGCAAAGGTGAAAGGACTTACAGATGCCTACAGAAATTGGTTATGAGTAACATATAAACAAGGAACAACCCTGCGGAAGCCCGCAGGAGGCGTCTGGGGAGGAAGGCCTCTCCATGCCTCATGTTCCACTGCAGGGTGACCTCGGCTCTGTTACCATAAACCTTGTGCTCAAGGACGTGAAACCCCTTCGCAGCACTATGACGTAGCCAGACTTGTAGGCTCCTCGTAAGGCCCCCGTTCCATCAGCTGCACATAGATAATAAGCTAAAGACAACCATATGTTCTTGTTTCGTGAAGCTCCCACACTGCCCCTGTTATCAATCCTTAGGATGACACATCAGTTCTGGCCACTGATTGATTCACTCCACCATCACTCCACCCCTACCCCATAGATCAAAGGGATTGTGATCAATAGTGTGGATGATCAGAGCTCAGGGCCTCCACTGTTTCCTCCAGAGTAACAAAGTGATGGCCCCCGGTCCCGCTTTTTCACTTCATCTGTCTTTCTCTGATTCCTTTGTCACCACCGAACTTGGGGCACCCATGGGTGATGCAGGCTGGCTCCTTACATTCTGGTGCCCAGCATGGGGCTCATGGGTCCCTGCATTCTGGCACCCAATGTGTGGGGCTCATGGATTCTCTCCGGAATCTTTACCCAGTGCTTTTGTCTCCATTGTATCTTGGAAGTAAACAACTTGGTTTTTATTTTATAGCCTCATAGGTGGAAGAGACTTGCCTTGTCTCAGATGAGGTTTTGGACTTTGGACTTCTGAATTAATGCTGAAATTAAGACTTTGGGGATCTGTTAAGAAGGGATGATTGTATTTTGCAATCTGAGAAGGACATGAAATTTGGGGGGGCCAGGGTAAAATGATCTGGCTTGGATCTGTGTCCCCACCAAATCTCACGTCACATTGTGATCCCCAGTGTTGGAAGTGGGGCCAGGTAGGAGGTGATGGGATCGTGGGGGCAGAGATCTCATGAATGGTTTAGGACCATCCCCCCTTGGTGTTGTTAGTGAGTTCTCATGAGATTTGGTTGCTTAAGAGTGGACGGTGCCTCCTCCACTCTCGCTTCCTTCTGCTCCAGCCACGTCAGATGCGCCTGCTTCCCCTTCACCTTCCTCCACGGTTACAGTTTCCTGAGGCCTCCCCAGAGGCAGAAATTACTATGCTTCCTGCAGAGCCTTCCATGAGCCAATTAAACCTCTTTTCTTATAAATTACCAAATCTCGGGTATTTCTTTATAGCAATGCAAGAGCAGACTAATACAGAATGTTGTCTAAAAATAAAATTCGAAGCCCTGGAACCAACTAAACAGACACCTCCTCTCAGCCACGGGCATTCCTAAGTTAACCTGACGAATCAGTTCAGGCCATGATGGGAAGACGGGTCACACATGCCTTGTTAGACCTTCCTCCCTCTGAAATTCAGGCACAGTTGATTAGCATTAACATTAACACAGAGACCTTAAGGCTGATGAAAAGACTATTTGTAGCAATAAGATACCAACATGACAGATAGCAGCCTTTAAAAGAAATATAAAGATTTTACTCCAAAATATATTTCTTTGACGTATTTTGAAATGGTCCTGCAAAGCTGTCTTCTGTGGGGAAAATGTACATTCTGGAGAGAATCTCCTTCTTTTTCTGGGTCTTTTCTCTAGATCCAAGAGAGAATTAACTGAGTCTGGCACCTTTTTAAGTCTGATAAGAAACATTTACAATCTATTCTCTCTGAAGCCTATTACTTGGAGGCTTCAACTGATTGATTAAAAACCCCAGTGTCTGTAATCACTTATCTTAACCCAGACACTCCCTTCTAATGACTCCAGTTCTTCAGATAATAACTTTTTCAACCAATTGCCAATCAGAAAATCTTTGAATCCCCCTAGGACCTGGAAGTCCCCCACCCACCACTTGAAGTTGTCCTGTCTTTCTGGACCAAACCAATGTAAATTGTCCATGTACTGATTGATTTCTTATGTCTCCCTCCAAGCTGTAGCCCAACCACCTTGGGCACACATGCTCAGGACCACCTGGAGCTGTGTCACAGGTCGTGATTCTCACATTTGGCTCAGAATAAATACCTTCCAATATTTTACAGAGTTTGGCTCTCTTCCTTGACAATAACTGGCACCCTACATGTGGAGTTTCAGAGAAGACTGAGAACCCTGGATGGAGCTACCAAAAACTGGAGCTGAGGTAACAGCTGGGGCCCACTGGAAACCCCGCTAACTTAGAGTTTCTTCTCAAGTGAAACTGGTAAGTTCTCCTGAGCCCTGGGCAATTTCACTGATGTTCCTTGGTTTATTCTGAATTTTTTTTTCTCCTAGGAAGTTGTTGAGGATGCATTCAAAAGGTCTTCCCTATTGATTTTTCTCTCGACATTTATCTCAATTGGCTTGTGATATGCTTTGGCTGTGTCTCCAACTAAATCTCTCTTGAATTGTAGTTTCCATAATATCCCCATGTGTTGTGGGAGGGACCTGGTGGGTGGTAATTGAATTCTGGGGGTGGTTACTTCCATGCCTTTCCCATGATGACGGGTGAGTTCTCCAAATACCTGATGGTTTTATGAGGGGTTTTTCCTCCTTTTCTTGGCACTTCTCCGTCCTGCCATCACGTGAAGAAGGATGTTTGCCTCCCCTTTTGCCATCATTGTAAGTTTCCTAAAGCCTCCCCAGCCACACTGAACTGTGAATCAATTAAACCTCTTTCCTTTACAAATTACCTAGTCTCAGGTATGTCTTTATTAGCAGCCTGAGAACAGACTAAAACTGCTTGTCTGTGCATTTTCATGATGAACTGGGCTGTCATTTTCATAGATAAATGACATACTGAACTCCTCAGCTCCAAAGAGAAAGGACATTTTGCTCCTCCAAGCCAAAGGTGCCCCTGAGTGACCAGGTGCCAGGTGGGAATGTGTGCGGGTGGACCTCCCATGATGTGTATTGGCCTTACAGGGAATGCCCCCAACCAACAAATTAATTTTAAAAGGCTCATCCAGGAAATACATATAAGACATGACCACTCAGAATTTTGAGCCCTCTTGGAAGTGACCAACCTCTGGAGAGAGAAACTGGGACACACAGAGGCAGAAGTGACTCAGCGGTGAAGCACTGTGTAGTTCTACCCACAATCAGCACACATCAACCCACCACACACAAAGAAAAACCCTCGGCCACAGCTAGCCTCCTTTTAAGAAAAAGACATGAGAGACAAATTATCTAAGAATGAGGAAATACACGGAGAATGACCCCCTTTCAGGTATCCCATTTGGGTTTACGGTACCACTCCATCAAGTGTTTGTGTAAATGGAAAACGTTTGAGGGCATGCCAGGTTTTCTCCTACTTCAACTGTTGACACTTTATGATCTGTTGCACACATTTTTAAATGATATGCAAATTATATCAAGAGAAATTCAGAGCCTAAAAGTTGACCTGCAACTATGGAGTTCCTAAGTTCTCTGTTTCTCTGTGTTCTTTTCTGCCTGCTTTAAACCTGCTATTACCTTTCTACTGGTGTTCAGATAAAAGCCACTCTTTGGATCCAACTATTTTTGTTTCATTTCGTTTTTTGTAAACTGTTGAGTTTGTATTGATATCTCAAGGCTAGAGTTCTGAAGTAATAGCTAAAGAATCTTGTTTGTCTAAGTGTGTATGTGTGTTTAAATGTATTTATGTATATGTACCTGTATTTTGTTATGTGTTGTGGCCACAAGGTACCAATTTGGCTTAAAAGAAACATTCACAAATTGAGGAAATAAGCCCAAATGTCTTTCCAGTGCATGTGACTTAAGTAAATCACATTTTATTTTACCAATGCAAAGCTAGCTTATTCAGCTTACCTTCAGTTTTAATAAGCAGTCTTTAAATTGGTAAAAAAATAACATTAGAAATGTCTTCAGAATTGTTGGCATACATTTTTGTTTGGATTTGTTGATCAAGCAGTTTCATATTGATATCTGCCAGATATTATGAAGTGTCAAAATTTGGCATAAAGGTTATAAAACTATAAACCCAGACCAAAACAAAATTGAAAGAAAAAGACTACCTTCAAGTAATGAGATTGTTGCATCTATGCATTAAGCATTACATAGGAATGTAAACCAAAAATAGAATTCTAAGCCCCCCAGCCAACTGCATGGATCTCCTTCTTGGCCAAGGGGACCCAAAGAAACCTAAAAAATGAGTTCAGGTCATAATGAGAAGGCATGGGGTGGAGGAGTCAGATATGCCTCATTGTACTCTCCTCCCTTTGGAGTTCAGGCACAACTGACCAGCATTCACATAAAACAGAGATCTTACAACTGACCAAACGGCCTATAGTAATAAGATAACAAATTCCAATTTGACGCTAGTATTGTCAGAGGTGTTTGAACCAGGGCAACTCCATCTGGAGTGAGAGATGGGTGAAATGAGACTGAAGCCTACTGGGCTACGTTCCCAGAGTTAGGCATTCTAAGTCACAGGATGAGATAGGAGGTTGGCACCAAATACGGGCCATAAAGACCTTGCTGATAAAGCAGGCTGCAGGAGAGAGGCCAGCTAAGACCCGCCGAAACCAAGATGGCCACTTTATGGGAGGGACCTGGTGGGAGACGACTGAATCGTGGAGGTGGGTCTTTCCTGTGCTGTTCTCATGATAGTGAATAAGCATCACAAGATCCGATGGTGTGGAAAACAGGAATTTCTCTGCACAAGCTCTTTGTGCCCGCTGCCATCCACGTAAGATGTGACTTGCTCATCCTTGCCTCCCCAGCAGTGTGGGACTGTGAGTCCGATAAACCTCTTCCTTTTGTCAGTGTCCCAGTCTTGAGTATGTCTTTATCAGCAATGTGGAAACAGTAATACAGGAAATTGGTACTGGTAGAGTGGGGCACTGCTGAAAAGATACCCGACAATGTGGAAGCGCCTTTGGAACTGAGTAACAGGCACAGGCTGCAAGAGTCTGGAAGGTCTTGAACTCCTAGGCTCACGTGGTCCTCTTGCTTTGGCCTCCAAAAGTTCTGCCATTACTAGCAAGAGCCACCACACCCAGCTAGGACCACCCTCTCACATGCAGTCCATCACCACCAAAACGTGGCTATACTTGTCATTGTGCACCGATGCATTCAAAGCCCAGAAAGGAGCATGGAAGTGCATCAGCTGACAGTGATTGTTTCTGGGAAGAGAAGGAGGAAAGGAGAACTTTCACAGTCTGTCACTGCAGTGTCACAGTCCCACTGCTTTATCGTTGAAATCTTTTACAAAAAGAGCACATTCATGTGTCACTCATACAGTTAAAAAAAAAAAGCCTAAAAATGTAATACACATATAAATACAGTGTATAGGTGTAGAAGAAAATAAAATCTCAGGAACCCCAAACTCATTATGTCAAAGGGAGGGTTAAGCCTGGGAACTGCGTCGTGCAACCCGGCCATTGCTCTTCTCAAGAGGATAGCTGTAATTTCACCACCTGCACTGTACATACACCGGGTTCCCACAAAGACAGAGGGCCTTCTTCCTCTCCAGATGGCCACCTTTGCAAAGTGCTTACCAGGAAATCATTGCCGGTCCCTAATTTTCAGGATACTCATTCCTCTGTAAAACAAACATGCTGATTGTCACCGTAGGTCTGCAACCTAACTTGGACTCCTAAAAGTGATTTCTGTTAAATCTCACCCTGGCAATATTAATTGCATGTTTACCTTCCAGGCACAGACCCAGGACAAGAGGATCAGCCACTCTTCTGCCTACCCTGACACAGGCTACGTAACTCTTTCCTCCGCTCCCTCTGGTCAGAAGTTTGCCTTGTCTTATGGCAACTATTGGTTTACTGAGCACTCAGAGCCTCACTGCCAACCCCTCCCTTTTTTCCTTCTGCTTGCTCTGTCCTCCTGAACATCCCGTCCCCAAAACCCTATTTCGATGGCACAGTTGATGCTTCTGTGGCTTGCGTTTTCCTGGGCCCATCCTCAGACCTCTACTGATGGAGACATTTGCCTCAATCACTCATCTTTGGTTAACTAGGAATCTCATTAAGTGGATGGAAGCCATTGAATACATGGCTTGAACACACCTCGCCACATGCCTGCCCCAAGTTAACGAGCAGAAATACCCACTACCTGCTTGCAGCAGGAGCGGGACAGGAGGAGGAAAGGGAAACATACAACGGGACACATTTCTGAACACAATTTCAAGATTTTACCCAGTCATACATGTATACACACACATAGAAAATTACAAGGCAGATTACTCACAGCAGCATGAGAGAATTGTTGAGTGGGTGGGATTTTGTATAGGAAGGTGTTTTTTTTTTTGGCTTCTTTGAATATTTTTTTCTTTTTTAGGTTTTTATATTCATAAAAGTTATATTTACTTTTTAAAAGTGTTAACCTTAAACAATGCGATTCTGAAAATATGATTACATATAGCTTGTATTGGAACACACAGCCTGAGACTGGTCACCTGGACAGATGGGGTCAGCCTTTCCAAATGGAGAAGTTCAGGTTTCACTTCTCAGGTGGTGAAAGAGAAACTCCAGCAGGATCACCAGAGTTTTTACAGGAGACCAGGGCACATGCCACAGCGATTCGATTGGGTAGGGATCACCGTATTTCAAGGAAGGTTGCGTTAAACTCCATGAGGAGGGGTAGTGATCTGAGGGGGTCTTATCTCTTTCACCATTTGGTCTTCATTATTTACAGTAAAAGAGAATAAAAAGGCAGAGTTGTAGCTTCATGCCATGTGAGCTAGGCTGCATAGCCACATTCCCCTCAGGGCTCAGGATAATTCAAAGTCCCAACAGCTTTAAGTTTGAATGACTTAATTTCACAGAAGATAATACATGCACATGAATTGAAAATCAAAAAGCACAAAAAGATATCCGAGGAAGCGCCTCTCCCACTTCTACCGTCTCTCATCCTCCCGCCCTCCTTCCAGAAGGCCTTGGCTATGCCAGTTTTCTCATTTTTCCTTCCAGGGACAGTTTAAGGATCTTTCTACCTATCCTTTTGTTAAATTTATACTTTACTCAGATGCAAGCATATGATAAATGTGATCCTATACTTGCTTTTTCCCACGTACGATGTGTTGAAGATTGCTCAGTGTCCATGCAAAGCCTGTCCTTTTGAACAGCCGCCAAGTATTCCATTACGTGAGTGTGCTTCATCCTACTTACTCAGGCTCGTACTTGATGGGTCTTTGTCCGCAATCTTTTGCTATTACAAGACATGCTGCAGGTCATTTGCACACATGCAAAAGGTATATTTTCCAAAAAGGAAAATCGTTAGGTTTAACGGCACAAACTTTTAATTCTGGAAGAAATTTCAACTTGTTCATCCTAGAGAATACATCAATGTCACTCAGAAACAATGCATGAGGGCGCCTGCTTCACCCGCTGTCGCCAGCGTGTCATCGCCTTTTGATCTTTGTTAACGAATGAAAAGAGGTGCCGCATTGCAATTTTAATTTGTATGATAAATTAAGTTGGGCTTTCTTCGTATGTTAGAATCTATTTGCACTTCTTTCCCTGTGAACTGTTTTTTGCCTGTCTTTCTCCTGAACCGTTGGTCTCCTCCCACTGACTTACTACCTATGTGTAAAGGGAATACTGGCTCTACATTTTAAGGAAATTCGCACTTTGTGAAAGGTTTTACATTTTTCCCTAGCTTGTCTTTTGACTTCATTTACTGTTTGTGCACACTGTGTGTGTGTGTGTGTGTGTCAGGAGAGTGCACTGCTCTTATTTTTAAAATGTCGATTACATTCTGGGGAAGGAAGGCTCAGCGAATGCCCCTCTTTCCATTGCTCAGCCACCTGCGTTTCTGCCCGGGTGGGTGGTCCGGCCCCGCGCCCTCCAGAGTCTCGGGCCAATACCCAGAACCGACTCCAGGGAGGCCGCGCTCTCGCCCCAAGGCGACCAGAAGCCCACGTGCCGCGGGAGACATCGGAACCAGCAACTCGGTGCCCGTTTCCCGCGTCAGATGGGACCCGTTTGCTGGGGACTTCCGGGGCGGGGCCTGTCTGGAGCGGAAAAGCCTGGGCGGCGCTCTGGGACCAGCTCGGGGTGCGCGTTGCGGCCTTCGGGTCCGGGGGCGGCGGCGGCGGTTGCGGGCACGGGGCGGGAGGCGCGCGCCAGGCTGTGGAGTGCGGCGTGCGGCCGGGCCGCGCGGCCATGAACCTGGAGCGGCTGCGGAAGCGCGTCCGGCAGTACCTCGACCAGGTGGGCGGCCCCGACCCGGGGCGCGGGGCGCGGGGCCAGGCCGCGCTGGGTGCGTTTCCGCGCGGCGTGGGGTGCAGTGACCGCCGTGGGGGATGTCGGTGTGGAAGGGCCGGGCTGGCCCCGGAATCATCTGGGGCCCGCGCTGTCTGCGCCTGACCCCGACGGGAGCGGCCCTAGCAGCCGGGAGGCGCACAGCGGCGCAGTGCGGCCGCCCGAACGCAGGGGGCGCCCCGCTCCGTTCTGAGCCTCGCCCTGCGCCGGGCGCGTAGGAGCCGCCCGGGAAGCACGGCTGCTCGGTGCAAGCTGAAGGACCGTTTTTGCAGGGAAGCTGCAGGGTGGCCTCAGAATTGGGCTAGCTAATGAAACATGTTTGAGAGGTTTAGTTGTGACTTTTGTTGGGCTGAATTTAAGTGAATAAAGAAGAAGCCTATTGTCTCAGATCAGTACTTTAAACCTGCTGGTTAACTACATCTGTGTTCCCTGCACTACCTTTGAGTGAACAGCAGACGGTGTTTAAGACGTGGCTTCCAGAATCAGCAGCAACCGTTTTATTCATGATGTCGTTTGGTTTTTGTCAGAATGCTTGCTCTTTCGGTAAATCGGAAACGAAGGCACAGAAACGCCCTGTGTAATGCAGGGTTTTCGGAACTGGGTGCTAAATGACGTGGCCAAATGTTTGCAGTCCGTTGGAGGGCTGTGTTTGTGTTTACCATAAGTCAGTGGAACTCCATGTTTTCTGATCACTTTTTCTTCGGCACGGAGACGTAGTGAAGAGTATGACAGGCCTGGTTTCCAGCCTCAGACACCGGCACTGAGCATGTTTGTAACCAGCCCGTGGGCATTCCTTCTGCCTTGGGCTGGCAGAGCTGGTCCTGGCTTGCATCCAGGGGAACTGAGGCAGAGACTGTAGAAGACTGAGGACCGAGGAGCAGAACAGGGACTAGAGCTAGCCGTAGGTCACTGTGGGTGGCTCTCGTTGTCTGCTCCGTCATTTTCGTTAGACTTGGAGGAGGTGAATTTTTGTTAGAGGAGTTTTGTTAGAGGAGGTGAGTTCTTCCCCATGTTCAGTGAAGCTTAGTTAATGTATGTGTGTGTATGCTTTTAAATTTGTGTGTTATTAAGACTGCAACTGTATTATATGAGGTATTTGAGTATAGTGTTCTGTCTACTAAATTTCACTTTGGGATTCATTAGCAGCTCATTGAAAGTGTTACATAAATATCAGCACAAGAATTGCTAATGACTAGCCTTTGCTGTTTCAGTTGCATTTCAGTTGTATGTTTCACGATACATTTTTAGTGTATGAGTTTTTAAAAATATTACCTTCCTGAGTTGCATATAAAAAAATATTGCAGTAATATTTGTATTGTGCCATTGAACTAAAATTCACCCTACGTGAGATATAAGATAGAGATGTAAAAAGTTGTCTTGAGATGTAGATTTATTATATAGAATTTTAATATTAGAAATCTATTTAAGACTATTGAAATAACAGGGCACTTTTTTTTTTGGCATGCAGCAACAGTATCAAAGTGCTCTATTTTGGGCAGATAAAGTAGCTTCACTCTCTCATGGTAAGTGACAAAATTCTAATTTTTTTTTCTGATTACTCTTAAAAATTGTTTTCTATTTCACCTTGTACCTCGGACCACTCATGTGAATTTTTCCCTCCAGAGGAGCCCCAGGACATCTATTGGTTGGCTCAATGTCTTTACCTGACAGCACAATATCACAGAGCCGCTCATGTGCTTCGGTCACGAAAATTGGACAAGGTAAGTAATTGTATGAACGTTAAAGCTCTTCAGAGCTTTAAAAAAATGTCATTAGTGGCTGAGCGTGGTGGCTCATGTGTGTAATCCCAGCACTTTGGGAGACCAAGGTGGGTAGTTCAAGACCAGCCTGGCCAAGATGGTGAAACCCTGTCTCTACTAAAAATACAAAAATTAGCCAGGCGTGATGGCAGGCACCTGTAATTCCAGCTACTCGGGAGGCTGAGGCAGGGAATTGCTTGAACCCGGGAGCCTGGGCGACAGAGCAAAACTCTGTTTCAAAAAAAAAGTTCAGTGGCTCACACCTATAATCCCAGCGCTTTGGGAGGCTGAGGCAGGTGGATTATGAGGTTAAGAGATTGAGACCATCCTGTTCAACGTGGTGAAACCCCATCTCTACTAAAAATACAAAAAATAGCTGGGCATGGTGGCGCACGCCTGTGGGCCCAGCTACTCGGGAGGCTGAGGCAGGAGAATGTTTTGAACCCAGGAGGCGGAGGTGCAGTGAGCTGAGATCGCGCCATCGCACTCCAGCCTGGGTAACAAGAGTGAAACTCCATCTCAAAAAAAAAAAAAAAAGGTATCGTCTTATTTGTATTTCCCATTTATGTTGAAATTATTTAAATGGATGCAATTTTATTTTTATTTTTGTTGTTTTGGGGTTTCGTTGTGTTACCCAGGCTGGGGTGGAGTGGGATGATCATGGCTGACTAGCCTCAGACTCCTGGGTCAAGAGATCCTTCTGCCTCAGCCTTCTTAGTAGCTGGGACTACAGGTACATGCCACCACACCCATCTACTTTAAAAATTTTTTTGGTAGAGATGGGGTCTCACTATGTTGCCCAGGCTAGTCTTGAACTCCTGGTCTCAGTGGTACTCCCACCTTGGTCTCCCAAAGTGCCGGGATAATAGGTGTGAGCCATACAGTAGGCCCAGCTTTTCTTACTGAATGTGAAGGGAAAATGTCTTATACCTAATCTGTACCTTCTTTTTCCCCCATCTTTCATCTAGTCGCTAAATTCTGATGACTGTTTTCTAAACAGCTCTGAAATCATGGATATTTCTTTTCCTCTCCACTCATACATGTCAGGCCTTTAATTTTTTGTCTGTTCTGTTATAGCTTCTCTTCTTGTTTCTTTTCTCCAGTAACAGTTTCTCTTTTCTTACCATCCCTGTGAGTAGTCTTCATAAAACATGGATGTGATTATATTCCCACAAAGTCATTCAGTGACTTCCTGTTACCTGCAGGATAAAGTGAGATGCAGCAGTAGGTCTGTGAGGCCCTCCATGATTTCTCTCCAGTCTGCATCTAATCCTCCACCATCAATACCTGGAGCACGTGCCCCAGTCACATGGAGCTGCTCTGAGCTCCTTGGCCCTGCAGTCATTCACACTCAGAGCTTGGAGTGCTGCCCAGCGCTCCACTCCACTGCCTGACCAAGTCCTCACTTACTCGCTCTCCTGCAGATGTTTCCTTCTTTACCTGGCTGCTGCCTTCTGTGCCCGCTTTCTTCATGCTTACCCTTTGGGCTTAGGTCACGTCTCCCCTGCTGTAAGGTCCTGGGGCAAGGTCTTACTCCTTTTTGTAACCTTGGTGCCTAGTAAACACTAGGTTCATGATAAATACGGTTTAACAAGATTGGAATTTTTTTTTTTTTAAACTGTAAGAGTAAAAGGAGAAATTATGAAAATAGCTCTATTTCATGCTTATGGCTTTCTTTGAAAGTGAAGATACATATTATTTTGACCACTTTTTAAACAAATTAATTTCTTTCCTAGTTGTATGAAGCATGTCGTTACCTTGCAGCTAGGTGCCATGTAAGTATGCTCACAATTTCATTTTTATTTGGTTGAAAGTTTTATGATGTGAGTGTTAGGCATCCCTTATATATGTGTGAGGTTTTTAGTGATGGAGCTTGGCAGATTAGTAACGTATTTCATGAGGAAGTGTTCTTTTCCTTAGTATTGTTTGCTGTAAAATACGAATTCTTCATTTACTAAAAGTTGACGTGCATGTAGAAAATTCTACTTTAAACATTTTACATTTAAGTAATGGATATCATACATATTATCCTTTAAAGTTTGGATCATATGTTTAGTGTTAGAAATCATGGGTGATGGGTGGCATTTCTGTTTTCCACATAGTATGCTGCAAAAGAGCACCAGCAGGCCCTTGACATTCTTGATATGGAAGAGCCAATCAACAAAAGATTATTTGAAAAATACTCGAAGGATGAAAGTGGCCTCAAAGATCCCTCCAGTGACTGGGAGATGTCACAGTCTTCAGTAAGTAGTACTGTTAGACACCTCAGTAATGGCAGTGAGAATTACCCTCTTTACATGGCAGAAATGCATTATCTTCTTTTACTTGAGTATTACCATATTGAAACAATGTGGTTGCCATTTTCTTTAATTTGCCCACCAAAACCAAAAAAGATTCAGAGACATTTCTTAGCCATCGATTGGAAGCTGTAATTCTATCCTCAGATGCCTGCATCTAAAATAGGCTGGCTTAAAATCTTCCTTCTCATGTTTGATGCCTTAAGCTACTCCCTAAAAGTGGAATCATTTTTCTCCTTTCTGTGTTTCAGCAGTGTTTTGGACCTACACCAAGAAACCTTGATTAGCTTAGATTGTTTCTTTCCAGGAAATGGTTTTGTGTTCCTATTTGCTTCATAGTACCTTGATGTGTAATTTTGTGTATTTCAGTTTTTATACTTATCTCCATGAAATTCCACATTTCTTGCTGGCGGAAATTGTATAATAATAAGTAACATTTACAGATTATTAATCTGGATTGTTACTCTTTAAAAAAAAACTTACTGAGGTAATAATTCATATGCCATGAAGTTCACTCATTTAAAGTGTGTGGTTCGATGCCTTTTAGTATATTCACAGAGCTTTGCAAACCTCACCATGGTCGGTTTTAGGCTGTTTTTATTATTCAGAAAGAATCCTGTACCCCTTACCTGACCCACCAATTTCACTATCTTCCCACTTCTTTTTTTTTTTTTTTTTTTTTTAAATTGAGACAAGCTCTTTGCTCTGTTGCCTAGGCTAGAGTACAGTAGCACAATCATAGCTGACTGCAGCCTCAACCTCCCAAGCTCCAGTGATTCTCCCACCTCAGCCTCCCAAATAGCTGGGACTACAAGCACATGCCACCACAGTCGGCTAAATTTTTTAAAGTTTTGTAGAGACAGGGTGTCACTGTGTTGCCCAGGCTGGTCTCAAACTCCTGGGCTCAAGTGACCCTTGCACTTTAGTTTCCCAAAGTGTTGGGATTATAGGCATGAGCCACCATACCTAGCCCAGTTATTCTTTATGTTTTTGGTAGAACTTTATTACTCTACTTTTCACCTTAGATATTTTTAAGCATAAAAAAAATTACACATTCTAGGCATATGTTGCTTTTTTCTGGCTACTCATTAATTTATGTGCTAGGAAGCACATTAATTCTTCTGCTAAGAAATGCATTTATGAGAGTATTTGGTACAGTCATTATTTTGGGGACCTGTTATCCGTTAACTTATCTGTTACAAAATGTGTGATTTATTTGTAATGCATTATTTATTTTGTGAAGTTACTTTTTAAAAAAACAACTCATAGGATATTGCTTAGGTCAAAGACTCATAATTTATTATTTTTTTCTAAAATTTTACTTTATGAATCTTCTTCATATCCTTAATGATTTTAGCTGCCTGTTGCTGGATCATCTTTAAATTCAGTTATGTGTTTGACGTCCAGAGTCCGGAATGTATATCAGATTTCCACGTCTTGTTTATGGTAGTCATGAAATGACTGTTGAACACCTTACTATGTGCTAGCACCACAGAGACAGTAGTATCTCTAGTCCTCACAGAGTTCTGTAAGTTAGATAGTGTTTTTATCTTTTTACAGATGAAGAAAGGAAATGGAGGCCAAGAGAGGTTTAATCACTGGTCCAAGGTTATGAGTAAGTGGCAGAGCTGGTGTTTGAACTTAGGTCCATCCTACCCCAACAGGCCATTGTGCTGACTGCAGTGACCACTGGGCTGCCTTGCTGCCAGTTTCTGCTCATTAAGATCCTTTTGAGGGGTGGCTGTCTATCACACTGTCAATCTTGGAGTTTTATTTTATACACACACACATGCGCGCGCGCAGTTTGCTGTCGGCAAATCATTGCACTATTTTGGACAAAACAGATAATGAATGTAGTATCCATCACATGTACTTTTGTTATAAAGGTATGTTGGAATAGAGTGGTTAGAGCCCAGGGAAGATGGATTGAAGAAGCTTTGCTGTGCTTTGTGTGTATTTTTGTTAATTTATACCTTGACAGTTGTGATGAACTAAATCCTTTTAAATGCAATAAAAACTTGTCAGCATTCTACTACAATTCTCTATCAAAAGTTAAGTTTAAGGAACAGGCATGGTGGCTCATGTCTGTAATCTCAGCACTTTGAGAGGCTGAAGTGGGAGGATCACTTGAGACCAGGAGTTTGAGACCAGTCTGGGCAACGTAGCAAGATTGTCTCTACCATATGTTTAAAAAATTAGCTCTTCGTGGTGTCGTGTACCTGTAATCCTGGCTACTCAGGAGGCTCACTTGAGCTCATAAGAATTCAAGGCTGCAGTGAGCTACGATTGCGCCACTGCACTCTAGCCTGGTAGGCAGAGTGACTCGGCCTCTAAGGAAAAAAAAAGTTGAGTTTAAAAGTACTGGCTTAATATGTGACTCATCGTTTTTCCAACAGATAAAGAGTTCTATTTGTCTTCTCCGTGGGAAAATCTATGATGCCCTAGATAACCGAACCCTGGCTACCTACAGCTACAAAGAAGCTTTGAAGCTCGATGTCTATTGTTTTGAAGCATTTGATCTTTTGACGTCACACCACATGTTGACAGCACAAGAAGGTTTGAAAACTTGGGTGTTTTATGTTTAGCAAAATTAATATTGTTTGGATTTTTTGCCTCTGAAATCTTAACAGCAGGCCATGCACAAGTTTAAATAGACCTCACTTTCTTAATGTCTTCAAATGTAAAGCACATTGCAGAATGCAGTATTGTACAGTGCCTTGTGCTGTCTGAATCTAGGGATTGTGATATGAAGAGGCCATCTTTTTGAGAAGTGATTGAGATGGTATAAGCCAGGATTTCAGTATCTCCTTCAGTGATTCCCAGCCTTGTTGCTCTTTAAATCCTTGGGAAGATTTAGAAACATCCATGTCCAGTTCCCAACTCCATAGCAGTTCAGTCGGAGTCTCAGGGTGAGACCCTGTCATCAGATGATTTAAAGCTCCCACGTGATCCTGATGTACCACAGGCACTGAAAATCACAGTCCAAGTATGTTGGCAGTGATGTGAGGTGGTAAACAAGAAAAACAGAAAATAGAGTGATTGAATTAATGGGATTCTAACATATTTTAGCCTAGTGCAGTGGTTCTCAATCAGGGTAATTTTGCCCCCACCCCAGGGAACATCTGGCAATGTCTGGAGACTGTTTGTCACAGCTTAGGGACAGGGAGGGAAGTTGTGAGGTTGCTACTGGTGTCTAGTGGCTACCGGCCAGAGGTCTTGCTTAGTATCAGCAGTGCACAGGCTCCCCTCTCCCCAGCAGAGCAAGCTCCACACTGTGTCAGCAGTGTGGAGGCTGGTGACGAGCCACCTGGGGACCTCCTGGCCTTAGCCCTGGAAGAGCAGCCTCCAACCCCCAGATGATTCCCATCTCCATGCCTGGAACCACTGTGTCAGCTTCTGTAGCACATTTTGATCTTCTTATGTTCTCTTTTGAGTTTGATTTACTTAGACCAAGAACTATAGAATAATATTTTTAGTTGTTGGCTTTTTCCCTCAATAAATATTATGAGGATATTCTTTTTTTTCTCACCGTTTTAAGAGAAAGAACTTCTTGAATCGCTACCTCTTAGCAAGCTCTGTAATGAAGAACAAGAATTGCTGCGTTTTCTATTTGAGAACAAATTAAAAAAAGTAAGTAAAACCAAAGAGTTAGTATTTGCTTTATGTAAATATCCTATTTTTCCATTAAATTTGGCATCTACTCTTGTATTAAATTTTCAAAAATAAAATTTTCATAAACTTAGCACATTTTTGAGAATAGAACATTTAAAATACATATGATTCCAAAAAAAAAGCCTCCAAAAATACCTATCTTCTCTGAAAGACTCCTTATACTGAAAGATTGAATTACCAAGTAAATGGAATGGTGTTGCATGAAAATGAAGATCTTTTTGTTATGGTTCCTAAATGTTTACTTTGGGAAATACGTCCCACTATGGAATTCTGTAATAAAATTAAGAAGAGAATTACACTTACTGAGAGGAGTACTTATACAACCTAACATTAAAAGTTTTCAGAGGCTCGTATTTATCCTTGTCACTGTTTTAACCACTTGGACCAAACACAAATTGAATCCGTGTTATATTTTTTGTTCATTGTGTTCATGTTTAAATATCTCTGTGTTTCAGTATAACAAGCCTAGTGAAACGGTCATCCCTGAGTCTGTAGATGGCTTGCAAGAGAATCTGGATGTGGTAGTGTCTTTAGCTGAGAGACATTATTATAACTGTGATTTTAAAATGTGCTACAAGCTTACTTCTGTGTAAGTATATCCAACCATTTTTATGTAGGAACATGGGATCAATGTGCCGCACTTAGTAGCTAAGCCATCCCCCACACACACCAGTTTTCCAGGGTACATGATTTAAACTTTAGCTAAATTACATATACTATTTTTTGTAGATCTTTTGGGTTTAAAACCCTTGACATTATGAAACTTTAATTGGCAAATACATGTAATCTTTATCAGGTTGGTGCAAATAAAGGTTGCTGCTGGTATCCAGTGGCTGCCGGCCAGAGGTCCTGCCTAGCACTGGCAATTCTGTGAAATATCACAAAATAATTGTTGTAAAGCTGCAGTTATTTTTGCACCAACCTAATAGTATTTCCTATTGGTTTTCTTTTAAATAATCGGACTACTTATTTTATTACAATTCTGTTGACTTAAAATAAATATATGTGATAATGTTTACTTGCATTCCTTTCAAATAAACCAGAATTTTTTCTCTCATTTGTAACTTAATTACGGCCCTAACTGAATCAAACTAAAGATAATGGAGTGAAGAAAGTAGAAAAGTGTCATGACTTGCAGCGTCATATGTGATGCTGTGGTGACTGTCTACACGTAGCTGATCAGCATGAGTGCTGTCACCTGCTGTTTGGGGGATCGTAATGTGCTGCTTTAACTTTCAGAGTGATGGAGAAAGATCCTTTCCATGCAAGTTGTTTACCTGTACATATAGGGACACTTGTAGAGCTGAATAAAGCCAATGGTAAGTACTTTTTTCTAATTAAAGTAATTCTTCGACATGAAACAAATTTTTTCTGTAACTTGAAATTTTGTCTCCAAAATTCTGGATAGTTGGGATTGCAGGTAACAACATAATGGAACCCTATTATAAAAGTAATAACTGGGGAGGAAATGTTTATCAAAGTAGCAAACGGCTACTTTCCCATCTGAACAATTAGTTCTTTATCCCTGCTTCCTACTGTCTTTTCTCAAATGTATCTTTCAAGGTTTGTCAGCTTTAAATTGTTGGGTGTCAGTTCTGCCTTTTTCTCTCTCTCTTTTTTTTTTTATAAATTCCACTGGAAACATGATATGGTAAGAGCCGATAACTATTTAGAAATTGGAGGGGAGCAGATTGTTTGCTCGTGTTTTCTGTATTTGAACCTTTGACATTGAGCTGTATTTGGGGCTGCATTTGTCCTTAAGTTTCTCTAAACGGAATGGAGGGCTCTGTCAGGAAGGAAGAGCCCTGGAGCGCTCCATTCCACATCCCTGCTGCTCAGTGGTCCCTGGACCAGCAGCTCCGCATTTGTGGAAGCTGGTTGGAAGTGCAGCATCTGCAGCTGCCTGGTCTGCCGAATCCAAGTCTGCATGTAGGAATTGTATTTCTTCGTATTCCTGTCAAACCACAATTTTTTCTTTCATTTGTAATTTAATTATGGTCTTAACTGAATCTTGGAATGCCAGGACTTTCACATTCCTCAAGATTAAATAGTATCACTGATCTGATAAACTTGAAAGTTTGTTCAACCACATTGATTGTGGGTGGTTATCATGGTCCATAATGGCCCCTTGGTGTGAAAGGCATGAGTGTCTGAGAGAGGTGAGGTGCTTTGCTGTGTCCTCTGCAGTACTCAGGAAGCGCTTTGGTATGGGTGTCTAGTCCCACCTTGCCCACTGTGTGTCCTTCATCTAACTCTCCAGTTAGAGAGTTGATTTTGTATCTAGAAGGAAAGACAAATATGAAATCATTGCTGTAAGAACAGGATTCTATGATTGTGAAGAGTTGTAATGAAGTAATATTTTAGATTACGTGTGATATGAACAGTTGTTCTTTTTGTGCTTTTTCCTGAACAGAACTTTTCTATCTTTCTCATAAACTGGTGGATTTATATCCTAGTAATCCTGTAAGTAATATAACTTTTAGTCTTAGTTTTTTTACCTGAACTTTAAGAAAATGCTTAACTTATATTTAGCTGAAGTTCAAGTAAATGACGTTTTATTTGAAGTGTTGGAGCAGAATCTCCTAGTGTTTAGTGTACTTAGAAAGCAGCATTAATTTTTCAACCCATGAAGGTATTTTTTGATTATACCAAAGCACTAACTTTAAAACTCTTTTTTTTCTGATTATAGAGATTATATATGCTTATTTTTAAATACTTAGCACACAGCAATATAAAATACCATGATTGTCATTGCCTCCCTTTCATAAGAAATGCTGATAATTGGTGACTTTTTCACATTGTACACATAAGACAACTTACTGAATTGTGAACTTATTCCAAACTGTCATGATTTGGAATGGAGAACTAGGGATGGAAAATGGAATCAGGGACTGCATTGTGAAAGACAGAATCAGAAATCAAGGGTGTAAGACTCAGACAAGACAAGAATTTGCACCCTAGGCCAGTGAGAAACCAGTGCGAGAGAAAACCAGCTAACTGACTCAGAACTGGGTCAGAGAGCAAGGAAGAGCCAGGATCCTGCTGGGGGAGATGAGCAGTGCAGGGGACTCAGGACTCATGGGCTGGTTTTTGAAACAGGGACCCCTCAGGGGCCTTGTCTTTTATGGATGCCTCCTTTAGAAAGAGCCATGGAGTGTCTGCTCTCTTCTCATCTTGGACCTTAGTAGATAGACTGTGTTAGAGAAATGTCTAACTTGAACTAGAAAATGTGATAAGGAACATCTAGTATACCCTCGTCTACTCTAATTTGTTACAGATTCCAATTAGAGATTCCAATGCCAATCTTTGGTTATGGTAAATTTTGAACTTTTTAGGTGTCTTGGTTTGCAGTGGGATGTTACTATCTCATGGTTGGTCATAAAAATGAACATGCCAGAAGATATCTCAGGTATGAATTTATTTTCTTCCTCCCTATGTAGTTAACCTACAGAATTGATGTCTTGCTCATAAGTTTTCAGGTAGTAATTAGTGGTACTTTAGAAGCAACGTGAAAGAATGAATGTTTCCTTCCTTCCTTCCTTCCTTCCTTTTTCTTTTCTCCCTGTTTCTCTTTTGTTGACAGGTTCTCATCCTGTTGCTCAGACTAGAGTGCGTTGGTGCAGTAACAGCTCACTGCAACCTTGAAGTCAAGCGACCCTCTTGCCTCAGCCTCCCAAGTGGCTGGGACTACAGATGCCACCAGGCCGAGATTTAAACATTTTTTTAGTAGAGACAAATCTGTCTTGCCTAGGCTGCTCTTGAACTCCTGGCCTCACGCAGTCCTGCCCCGGTCTCCCAAAGTGTTGGGATTACAGGCATGAGCCACCATGTCTGGCTGAATAAATGTTTTTTTCAAGAGGTTTGTTCTTTATAAGATGCCACAGGGAGAGAGAGAAAAACAATCAGTGATGTAGGCCCTCTGCTCAAGGAACTTACATTTTTTATGTATAAATGAGAATAAATGGCTGGGCGTGGTGGCTCACGCCTGTAATCCCAGCACTTTGGGAGGCCCAGGCAGGCGTATCCCCTGAGGTCAAGAGTTTGAGACTAGCCTGGCCAATGTGGTGAAACTCTGTCTCTACCAAAAATACCGGGTGTGGTGGTGTGCATCTGTAATCCCAGCTACTTGGGAGGCTGAGACAGCAGAATCGCTTGGACTTGGAAGGCGGAGTTGCAGAGAGCCGAGATCACACCATTGCACTGCAGCCTGGGCAACAAGAGCAAAACTCCATCTCATTTATTCATTCATTCATTAATAAATAAATGAGACTAAATATGAAACAATAGAGAATAGTGTAGTTTGACAGTTTATCTTTTTTATTTATAGAGATCCTGCTAACCTTTTACTTTTAGGATTTGTTTTATTAATACTTGTGAAATTACACAAAACTTTACATAAAATTGGGGTCACTAAATATGACTATCAAACAGAATTCTTAGCAGGGTGAACTGGTTCATAAAATAATCTGCTGTGGTTTTAACTTAAAGCCATGCAGCCTAGTGAAGCTATGTAACCAGTATTATTTGAGTATAGAAAAATGTCATTATATGAAGAATTAATTAAACTCTGTAAATGTTCTAATTTCTCTGATTTCTTCTGTACAAACAAAACAATTGATCTCTAAACGAAAGAGAATAAACTTTGGAGTCAAATTTGAATTCTAATTAAGTTCTGTGACTTACCAGCTGAAATTCCTTGGGAAAGTTAATTTCTCCTACTCTTTCTTTAAGAATGGGGATGTCAGTATACCAGGATTGTTAGGAAAACTGATGCCACAAAAGCACCCTGTACTAGGAAGATACTAGAACATTCTCTGGTATTGTAAAAGTTCTTTTGAACTGTGCTGCTTTGATTTAGTGAGCAATTCAGTGATGGACTCTTATCAATGGTCCCCAACCTGTTTGACACCAGAGTCTGTTTTGTGGAAGACCCCCAGGGGTTGGAGGGTGCTGGTTTCGTGATGGTTCGAGTGCATTACCTTCATTGTGTGCTTTATTCCTATTATGGTTACGTTGTCATATATAATGAGATAATTATACAACTCACCATACTGAAGAATCAGTGGGAGCCCTGAGCTTGTTTTCCTGCCACTAGATGGTCCCATCAGGGAGTGGTAGGAGTCCCATCAGAATCTAGTGCCTGGCCATCAGGTATTAGATTCTCATAAGGAGTGCACCACTAGACCCCTCATGTGTGCAGTCCACAGTAAGATTTGTGCACTTTTGAGAACCTAATATCTCCTCTGATCTGACAGGAGGCAGAGTTCAGGCGGCAATGCAAGTGAAGGAGAGTGGCTGTAAATACAGATTGAGCTTTTGTTTTTTAAACAGCAAGTTCTTTTTTGACATATGAAGCTTTAGCTGGCCCACCACTCACCTCCTTTCCTGCTGTGTTGCCTGGTTCCCAACAGGGGGAAGGACTGATAGCAGTCCATGGCCCTGGGGTTGGGGACCTGTGCTCTACCTGAAACAGGGAACATTTGGGTAAAAGAAAACTTAAAATATAAGGAAGTGGGGTATCGCCCTTTATGTTTTTCATGTTTTGTGATATGTTCTCTTTATTCCTTGTGGGTTAATTATACAGTGTGTTCCCTAACCCTAACCAGGGTACATGTGTTTACCACCATCTGTAGGATATTGCTTAATCTCTCAAGCCTCGATATACCTGTCTTTAAAATATAAATGAATTTTATCTTGCAAGTTATTAGGATGAGAGGCTCTATCTACTAGGTTACAAAATGGAGCTCCAGGGTTAAGTAATATCTGTAAGTTCTATTTAGAATGCTAATGGGTTTAGCTACAGTACATAAAAGGCTGTGGATCTCTCCTAAAACGTCTTAAAATTTTGCTATACTGTTAAACATAGTTTTAGTTCAAATGAATTAACACAGACACTACATTAGTGTTTAATACGTTGACAGTTCATTTACTTACTAAATGAATGTTAATGTTTTTAAGGCCATCTGCTTATATAAAATTAACAATATAAGTATTGGCTGAGCACAGTGGTTCATGCCTGTAAGTGGTTCAAGAGGCCGAGGAGGAGGATCGCTTGAGCCCAGGAGTTTGAAGCTGCAGTGAGCTATGATCATACCACTGCATTCTAGCCTCCAGCAACAGAGCAAGACCCTATCTCTAAAAATAAATAAGAATAAATAGGCTAGGCACAGTGGCTCACACCTGTTAATCCCAGCACTTTGGGAGGCCGAGACTCCTGGATCACCCGAGTCAGGAGTTCGAGACCAGCCTGACCAACATGGTGAAATCCCATCTCTACTACAAATACAAAATTAGAAGGGCATGGTGGCAGGTGCCTGTAATCCCAGCTACTCAGGAGGCTGAGGCGGGAGAATCACTTGATCCCAGGAGATGGAGGCTTCAGTGAACTGAGATCACACCACTGCACTTCAGCCTAGACGACAGAGTAAGACTCCGTCTCAAAAATAACCAAAAAGAATAAATATCATATTACTTAAATTAACTCTTTTGTTTTAGCAAAGCCACAACACTTGAGAAAACCTACGGACCTGCGTGGATAGCCTATGGACATTCATTTGCAGTGGAGAGTGAGCATGACCAAGCGATGGCTGCTTACTTCACAGCAGCACAGCTGATGAAAGGGTACGGCAGAACAAACTCATCACACTCCAGGAAGGAAGTTTTCGCTAATAGAAATGAAATTTATGTTATTATTACTGCTATTTGGTTGCTAAACTAAACAGAAACGTTTTACTTGCCTTTTATCTAGTTGCTTGTGATTCTAAAATAACTATGAAAGTGGAGGGGAAAAGAAGCTGGTGTAGTGAATTTGCCTAGCAGTTGATTTCAACCAGTGCAAGAAGGAACTTTGAATATAGGCCAAAGGAAGAAATGAGTTATGGAAGCCCTTCTTCACATGCCCGTACAAGAATGAAAATATTCATGAGCAAAGTTATTGTATCTTACCTATTACCAAAAGGTATTTGATGTGGCTTAGTGGTAAGTGCAGGACTATAGTGCCAATATTCTAGATTTCTATCAATATTAAATGTATCGATATTATGAGTATAGAATATTGCTATTCACATTGACTCTTGGTCTCACCGTCAGTTACACATTGCAGAGTTCTTTTGTGTGCACTGCTTCTGTTGACCGACGACTGTCCCTTCCTGGAGGGGTAGTGGGAGTGCAGTGGTCCAGAGGCCTGGTCTGGAGTCATACTGCCTGGAGTCATTTCCTGGCTCTTCCACTGCAAGCCATGTGATACTGGGCAAGTTTTTTAGCCTCCTGAGAAATAGGAATAATAGCAAAACTTACTGGTTTATTGTGAGAAGTAATTGAGATAATACCAGTTAAAAACTCTGAAGAGTAACAAATGAACACATGCAAATGAACAACAGATACATAAAAAATGAAAGAAAAACAAAAACTTTGAAGAGTATCTTACACATAGAAAGCACTCAATGAAAGTTAGCTACCATTGTTTATTTACTTGTAGTATGCATAGGTGGAATCATAAATTTCATCCTGTTAGGTTTGATCTCTTTGCAAACTATTAGACTCCTTTTGACACTCAGTTCTGCATCGAAATTATTATCGAACCGAATCAATAGTCGTATTAAATTTGGTAAGTATGAGTTTTATATCTAATCATCCAAGTAAACATTGTGAAGGACATAGCTGTATTAATCAGTAGGGCTGCCATAACAAAACACCACAGACTGAGTGACTTAAAGGACAGAAATTTATTTTCTCATAGTTCTGGAGGTTGAGAAGTCCAAGATCAGGGTGCTGGCCAGTGCACTTCCTGTTGAGGGCTCTCTTCCTGGTTTGTAGATAGCTGCCTTCTTGCTGTGTCCTCACATGGCAGAGAGAGAGCTCTGGTGTCTCTCCTCTTAAAAGAACACTAGCCCTACTGGGTAAGAGCCCTATTCTTATGGCTTTGCCTTTATTGTCTCTTCATAGGCCATATCTCCAAGTCCAGGCACAGTAGGGGTTAGGGCTTTAATGTTTGAATTCAGGGGGCAGAGGGGACACAGATATTCAGTCCATAGCACTAACATTACTAGAAACAACCTTCGAGGTTACAGTTACACACCCAGTTCTGGATCCACCTAAATGGTCCGGATCTCTCCATCCTGTTCACCAAGATGGGTGAGACCTTTGCCAGTGCTCTTCTGAAGCTCAGCTCTAGTATCTGCATATTTCCCCTATGTATCAATCTAATAATTTGTTACCAAAAAAACTCAATAATTCCCTATAAGTTGGTTTTTATGAGCACATGCTACAGTCTGGTAATTTTTATTTGATATTTTGGGTGCTCAGAAACAGAATAGTGATTAGTTTCTAGCTGGGAATCAGAATCAGTGATAATTAATGACACAATACCTTCAGTGTTTCCCAATCTAACAAACTTTGTCATTAAATTCTCACATTCAGCTAGGTGTGGTGGCTTACACCTATAATCCCAGCACTTTGGGAGGCTGAGGTGGGAGGATTGCTTGAGGCCAGAAGTTTGATACCAGTCCGGGCCACATAGTGAGACCTTATGTTTATAAAAAAAAATTTTTAACTAGCTGAGTTTGAAGGCATCTGCCTATAATCCCAGCTATTCATGAGACTGAGGCAGGATGATCACTGTGCCACTACAATCCAGCTTGGGTGACCAGTTGAAATATACTGTCTCAAAAAACTGAAAAAACTCATGTTAGCTCTTCAAGATAAGCATTACTTTTCTTTCAAGTTTACTTGGTTGTCAGCGCAGCTTTGCATTTTTTTGTCTGTGTTTGGATAAATGTTTGAAATTGGATGAATATTTTTACGTTTCCTTGATGATTTCTTTTTTGAGTCATTGGTTATTTAAGAGTATGTTGACATTTAACTTCTACATATTTATTATGAATTTCCCAAATTTCTTTCTTCTTTTTTTTCTTTTTCTAGATAGAGTCTCGCTCTGTCACCCAGGCTGGAGGGCAATAGCGCAATCTCGGCTCACTATAACCTCTGCCTCCCGGGTTCAAGCAATTCTCCTGCCTCAGCCTCCCGATAGCTGGGATTGCAGGTACCTGCCACCACGCCAGCTAATTTTTGTATTTTTAGTAGAGATGGGGTTTCACCATCTTGGCCAGGCTGGTCTCAAACTCCTGACCTTGTGATCCACCTGCCTCGGCCTCCCAGAGTGCTGGGTACAGGCATGAGCCACTGCGCCCGGCCTCTTTTGTTGTTTTTTAACTTAATTCCATTGTAGTTGGAGAACATACTTCCTGTGATTTTAATCCTTTTAAATTTATTGAGGCTGGCTGGGCACGGTGAAACCCTGTCTCTACTAAAAATACAAAAATTAGCCGAGTGTGGTGGCGTACACCTGTAGTCCCAGTTACTTGGGACACCAAGGCAGGAGAATTGCTCGAACCTGGAAGGTGGAGGTTGCAGTGAGCCGAGATCATGCCACTGTACTCCAGCCTGGGCAACAGATAGAGACCCCCATCTCAAAAAAAAAATTATTGAACTTTTTATGAGCTACTCTAGAGATTGTTCCAGATGTATTTGAGAATTCTGCTCTTGTTGGATGGAGTGTTCCATAGATATGGTTACATCTAGTTTCTATAGTGTTGTTGAAATCATCTATTTTCTCATTGATCTTCTACATATTCTCTCCATTGTTGCAAGTGAGGTATTGAAGTCTCCAATATTATTGTTGAATTGTCTATTTCTGCCTCCAATTCTGGCATATTTTACTTCATATATTCTGAGTCTCTGTTGTTAACTGTGTATGTTTATAAGTGTTACATTTTCTTGACGGCTTGAGCCTTTTATCATTATAAAATGTCGCTAGTTATCTCTAATCATACATTTTTCATAAAGTCTGTTTTATCTGATGTTAGTATAGGCACACCAGCTCTCTTTTGTTGCTGTTTATATGGTCTTTTTTCATCCTTTTAATTTCAACTTGTGTTTTGAATCTAAAGCATGTCTCTTGTTGACAACATATAGTTAGATCAAGTTTTTAAATCTATTCTGCCAATTGCTGCCTTTGGAATGTTTATTCCATTTGTTTAATTACTAACAAGATAGGATTTATGTCTGGCATTTTGTTCTTTGTCTTCTGTATGTCACATCTTTTTTTGTTCCTGTATCTCTCATTACTGCCTTATTTTTTGTGTTGAATAAATACTTTATAATATCCCATTTTAATCCCCTTTTTTTAAATTATACTGTATTTTTTTATTTTCTTAGGTTGGTTATCTTGAGGATTATAATTAGCACCTTGATTTAAAACGACCTAGTTTGAATTACTACCTTTTAATACCAATTTAATTTTAATAGTATACCAAAACCAGGCCAGGCGCGGTGGCTCACATCTGTAATCCCAGCACTTTGAAAGGCTGAGGCGTGTGGATCACTTGAGGTTGGGAGTTTGAGACCACCCTGACCAACATGGAGAAACCCCGTCTCTACTAAGAATACAAAATTAGCTGGGCGTGGTGGTACATGCCTGTAAGGCCAGCTACTCAGGAGGCTGAGGCAAGAGAATCTCTTGAGCCCAGGAGGCAGAGGTTGCCGTGAGCCGAGATCACGCCGTTGCACCCCAGCCTGGGCAGCGAGCGAAACTATGTCTGAAAAAAGAGAAATAGTATACCAAAACCTTACTCCAACGTAGCTCAGTTTCCTCTTGCCACCTTTGTGCTGTTATTGTCATACAACTTATATCTTAAACATTATAAGTCCATCAGCACAGGTCTGTGATTATTGTTTATTCAGTTGTCTTTTAAATCAGAAGAGTTAAAAACAAAAACACACTTTATACTGCCTCATAATTACCAATATAGCTATTTTTTTCAGACTCTCATTTCTTCATGTTGTAAACCAAAAGTAAAATTTGAAGCCCCCCCCCCACCACCATCTGAATGGGCTTCCTCCTCTAGGCCAAGGCCCTCAAAATGTAACCTGAAAGATTGGTTCAGGCCACGATGGGAAGTGGGGTCAGTTGTGCCTCAGTTTCACTTGAAAGACTAGTTCAGGCAATGTTGGGAAGTGGGGTTCAGACGTGCCTCAGTTTCACCCGAAAGACTGGTTCGGGCAACAATGGGAAGTGGGGGTCAGACGGGCGTCATTATACCCTCCAGCACTCACATCAACACAGACCTTAAGTCTGATAAGAAACACTTAACATCTATCCTCTCTGAGGCCTGCTACCTGGAGGCTTCATCTGCATAAAACTGGGTCTCTACAACCTCTTATCATAACCCAGACATTGCTTACTATTGATAATAACTTTTTTTTATGTATATGTATTTTATTGCACTTTAGGTTCTGGGGTACATGTGAAGGACATGCAGGATTGTTGCATAGGTACACACATGGCAATGTGGTTTGCTGCCTCCATCCCCATCACCTATATCTGGCATTTCTCC
>CAUYQU010074532.1:0-12735 GCA_963574635.1 Cheracebus regulus
GAACCCCGGCGGCCTTGTTGGCCGTGCGACTAGCGCTTTGGCACCACTGCTCTTTCGCCTGGGTTACCCAGCGACCCCATACATCAAAAAAAAAAAAAAAAAAAAAGGGTAAAATGAATTCAAGTGAGTTCTAAGATAGATGCCAGTGTGAGAATAACCTTTCTCAATTTGATTTTTGCTTCTGCCAAGAAGAGTAATACATTTGATAAAATTTATGAATAGTCAAGCACTAAGAATGTAAATACAAGCAAGGCAATATGCGGTTTGTATGTATTAATAGCTAAAAGTACTGAACAAATTTACCAAAAATTTTTTGAAGTTACTCTTTATAGAGATATGTAGCCACCAGCCTTCTTGACATGTTCTCTGAGGTGTCTAGCAGATATTCTAAAGATATCTGTTGTTATGTTTGGAAAATATATTTCCAAAACTAAGCTTAAAATTTTCCCCATTTCATGTCCCCCAAAATTGAAGTATTTCCCAGTAGATGCTCAATATTTTCTTCTAGTTCTTCAGGATAGAAACTTTGGCATTACCCTTACCTTCTTGATTTTTCTTTATCCCATTATAATATCAATTCTTGAGCAAATTATTATGGTTTACTTTCAGATTATATTCAGAATTCAAACACTTTCTTCCATATATACCGTTATCCATTCAAGACAGTCATTCTCTGCCTGGCTTATTGCAATAGCTTCCTAAATATCTACCTTCTCCCTTTATCATCCCACTTTTAGTCTATTCTTATTCAAGTAATCAGAGTAATTCTGTTAAAATAGAAATCAGGTCATATTATTCCTTGGCTCAGAAATCAACTACTGGTTTCGTATTTCAGAGTGGAAGCAGAAGTTCTTGTTGCAATCTGTGACTCCATACCTGATGTTCACTGCCCATCGCTATGCTGGTAGTACCTCCCTCTGCTTGTATTCACTCCACCCCAGTTACACTTACATCCTTGCTACTCCTGCACCACATCCAGCATCCTTGTGGAACATGATATTTTTCCTGTGTGACCTTTACCTTCTGTCTGAAGCACTCTTTCCAAAACTAATTGCACAGCCAGCTGCCTCATATATACATATTTGACTTTTTACCTAAATGTGTTACCTTCTTAGTGAGGATTTTCTTGCCAACCTAATTTTTTCCTTACCCCACGTTCACCACCATGTTAACAATCTCATATCTTCTTTCTCTGCTTTTTTCTCCCTAAGTACTCGTCTTATTTATCTTTTGAATTATTTTGCCTGTAGTTTTTATTTATTAGGTTTGTTGTTTGTCTCTCTAGTTAGAATTTAATCCCTGTGAATATAGGACATTTTTGCTCTTTAATAACTAATATTAGTCAGCAATAAGAACAATACTTAGAATGTAGTGGGTATTCAATAAATATTTGTTGAATAAATGGCAAATATCCATTGGTTATAAATTAATGACTTGTCTAACAGCTAAAATTATGTCTTGCTTTCAATATAAAAAAAACATTTTAAAGAAGGTATGCTTTGGCCATTTTGTGATCTTTTTAGATGTATGTATAGCCTCACTTTCTCTTTAGAATGCCAAATTAGAACATACTGGAAATGTGGAAAGTCTGATGACAGTAGATGAGAAAAGTAGGATTACCTTTTGTTTTTTCAGTGTAAGCATGCAGAAGAAAAACATTTTTTGTTTCTCATACTATTTTTTTGTGTGAGGGGGAAAATATTACTTTCTGGGAACTGTGAGAATTGTCTTTTCAAATATTTAGAGTTGAATTTATTCTTGTATTTGAATTTCTTAAAATAGACAGAACAAAGCAGATAAACAGTAATAGACTAGATAAAGGAGAATCCATAAGATTTTATTCCTGGATAGTGATAGTGGTTCCCTTAGGCTAGATAACTTAATATCAGAGCATGAGACAAAGGTTTTTTGTGAATAATTTACTTGGGGATATAATCCAGGGGAGCAGGAATGAGGAACTGAGTGGAATAATGGGAAGGAGGGAGAGTAGTAGCTAATTTTCAGAAAACTGATTGCTCTATTCTACAGGACCTTTAGAGAAATCTTACCAAAGACTGCTATGATTTCAATGTATCCCCTTAAAATTTGAGATGTTTCCAATCTGACAGTAATAAGAGGTGAGACCTGTAAGACGTGATTAGGCCATGAGGGCTCCTCCTTCATGAATGGAATTAAGGCCTTTATAAAAGAGGCTTCATGGCCGGGTATGGTAGAAAACACCTATAATCCCAACACTTTGGGAAGCCAAGGTGGGTGGACTATGAGGTCAGGAGATCAAGACCATCCTGAACAACATAGTGAAACCCCATCTCTGCTAAAAATACGATAATAACAACAAAATTATCCGGGTGTGGTGACGCGCACCTGTAGCTCCAGCTACTTGGGAGGCTGAGGCAGGAAAATTGCTTGAACCCGGGAATTGGAGGCTGCAGTGAGCCAAGATCATGCCACTGCACTCCAGCCTGGTGAGAGTGAGACTCTGTCTCAAAAAAAACCCATAAATAAATAATAAATAAATAAATAAAAGAGGCTTCATGTAGCATCCTTCTCTACCTACTCTCTGCCTTCCACCATGTAAGGACACAGAATTCTTCCCCTCTAGAGGATGCAACATCAAAGTGCCATCTTTGAAACAGAGGGCAACCCTCTTCAGACAGCTGTACCTACTGGCACCTTAAGGTTGGACTTCCCAGCCTCCAGAACTCTGAGAAAATAAATATCTGATTTTTATAAGTTACCCAGTTTTAGGTATTCTGTTTATAGCAGTACAAATGGACTAAGACAAAGACATAGCTCAGGACTTTCTACCCTGGAAAAAAAAGGGTACTAATTTATCCCAAATTCCCCCACATCATTTGGCTAGGCATTGCTCTACAGGGTGATAACTCTCCTGTATTTCCTATGGTTACGTGGGAAATGAGAAGTGAACAGTACTTTGAGAAAAGACAATGTCAAAAGGCAGCTCTGTTTAACTGGTTGAAGCCTGCATGGAGTTGGATACTACAGCAATGGCAGGATTAAAATATGAATCTAAAGGGATTTGAACTGTTACATAGAAATCCAGTGGCTTTGGGGTATAGGTCTTTTTCTACCCACACTGGGTAAGATTGTTCTCTCTTAACATTGAGCCATTTTCCAAACTACACTTTTAAATGGATAGCATGATTCTTGATTTTAAAATAATTTACTTTTGTTATTTCTAATTTACCAGTGGCAAAGGAAATACTACCAGAATTCTGAAAACATGTTTTTGTTTTTGTTTTTTTCCTGAAAAGGACAGTAGTAACAAAACAAATGATAAATGTCATTCCATGTAAAAGTCAAAAGAGCCTTTACTAGTTTCCCTAACACATTAAATATGATTTTGCAGTAATATTTAATTGTTAAATATTAAACCCAGCACACTTTATTCCAAGATATAATTAATACAGAAATAAAAACTCAAGTAGAGCTTACTTACAAAAACATAAAGACACAATATAAAATCTATGTTACTTGACAGAAGGCAAGTTGAACTAAAAAGTAGATGAAAGCAGATATTCAATATTTTACATTGTGGTTTTGCTGGCTATTTTTAATGTAGAACTTTAGGCTTTTCAGATATTACTGAAAGTGTGTACCAACATTATTTCCTTAGAAATGTTGGGCATGAATAATCCAGGGAAAAGAAGCACCATGTTCCAGTGCCACCAGAGATCAACATATCAAGAATTCCACAATAATATGGAAACCATGTTATGGCGCACATTAAGCTACCAAAATGTCTTTCATTACAACTTACGGAATGCACAGACATTGCTAATATAACTTATTATATTATATGTATACCTTGAACATGATAGCAATATGAAGGAAAATGTTTTTCTTCAGTTTCATTGCCTAGATACATAACTAGCTCTGTTCTGTATAAAACTATTAAGAATTATGTTGTCAACAAGTAAGTCTGGTATAGACATATGTTCTGATGGTGCAGATGCAATGACAAGAGAATATTTTGTGTATACCCAGGTTAAGGATTTTCTTCCAGAATGCAAATCAACTCACTGCTTTCTTCACCAATCAAGTTTTGCGTTGGAAAAAAAAAACTGCAGCTGTAGCTAATGTACTTAGTGATATGGTAAAATTTATGAATTATAAAGAGACTAATGTAGTAAATATATTTTCTTTATTCTAAGAGATAAGCCAATTAATACAGAAATGAAAACTCAAGTAGTGCTTATTCATCTGCTAATATAAATGCTGATTATTAAGAATTGCATTTATATGTGATGTTTACTGTGAGGAAATTTTCTGCCAATAACGTTTGAACTATGTAACAAACTCTTAGTGTTTCTACATAAAAGAAAACAGATGAGACCCAACTTTCAATGTGAATGAATAGTGGACCTGCTTATTTTTCAGATATTTTTGTTTGCTTTCAATGATCTTAAGGCTGCTATGTAAGGAAGCTAGGTCTTGTTTTTTTTTTTTCCAATGAAAGATGACATCACAGGGGAAAAAAATCTTAAAAGTTTGGAAGATGAGAGGATATACAAATCATTATGACTCATAATTTAAAAGCAACAATCCAATGAAGTAATGGCATTTATGACACATTTTTTAAAGTCACTGAATATTTTACACATTTGATAGAATGATTTGAATTTTGTTTTTCATCAAAAGAAGGTTGAAGCATAGAAAATTCATGGATTTCATACTTATTTCTATCATGAAAATGTAAGTTAAATTTGACTATGTCTCTGTAGGATCAGTTGTTCAAATTGGCTATATATGAGTTACTAAAGTTACACTTTGAAAGTATAATATTACTTAACTTCATTTTGGATTAAGTAAAATAAATACCCTGAGATTGATGAAACTGCTTTAAAATTTTTTCTTCCATTCCTGTCAAACGCCTCCTTTACTCTGGGTTTTCTACTGTGATTGTTGTTAAAACAGGTCATTTAAACAGTTAAGATAGATATTATATTGTCTGTGTGTTGCTTTGTAATGATATTTAGATTTTTTTTTTAGGCAGGGTCTTACCCTTTATCCCAGGATGGAGTGCAGTGTTGTGATCTTGGCTCACTGCACTCTCAACCTCCCAAGCCCAGATAATCCTCTCTCCTCAGCTTCTCCAGTAGCTGGACCACAGGTGCGTGCCACCATGCCCGGCTAACTTTTTGTATTTTTGGTAGAGATGGGGTTTCGCTATGTTGCCCAGGCTGGTCTGGTCTGAAACTCCTGGGCTCAAGAAATCCACCTGCCTCGGCCTCCCAAAGTGTTGGGATTACAGGCATGAGAACACACTCAGGCTGATTATGTCTTAAATTCTACCCACATTTGGCCTTCCAGATGCCTTCCAGTAGCTTTGCACGATAGTCTCATATCCCATGATACATTACAAGAATAAAGACTTAATTTAGGAAGTTTCCAGATAATATCACCATAAGATTGTAGGAGCAAAGTAAAGCCCTGCCATCAAATCTTTAACTGAGAACTATAGTACTTTTGCTCTAATTTAAGCATGATGAAACATTCCTGGGTGTCAGTTCTTACAAGGAAGTTAACATTTTCCAATACACTTAGGGCTAGTAAAATTAGATAATTATCTGCCATTTTTCACTCACTTGCTGTATCTATTTCTTTTTTGTGTGACTTCATATATCTCCTCTTGAGTGAGTGGACCACATTTCCCTCTCCCATTGATGTTGACTTGATCCATGATATGTTTTGAGTGATGGAAAAGATGTCAGTGGATATGATATGACTAGAAGCTTGAAAGGTGCTCATACAGTGTGAGTAGCTCACATTTGCCCTTGTGATTTGCCACAAGAAGAACATGCTCCCACTAGCTGCTGATCCAAGGAGAATGTGGAGATATTTGAAGTGTACCTGACCACAATCCAAAGCGTGGAGCCAAGTTAAACGGAACCCAGGAGAGTTATAGCCGACACACAGAACAGTGTTTTGAAATCCACAGATGTGTATAACGTCACAAATATTTTGGGATGTATGCACATAGCATTATTGCAGCAATAGATAACTAATATAGTATGTTTCTGAAATTTTAAAAAAATCTTTAATTTCTGGTATTTCTTGGTTTCCTATGACTATCATTTTAAGTATTTCTTCCAGAAGTCCTCTATCAGCAGGGTAAAATGCAGGTATCATTACAGATCTTCCACATGAGTTCACATGTTACTCTGTTCTAATGTGTTTTCTTCTTCATGAACAGCAGTGGCTGATATTCTCTCATCTAACACTCGTAGCATCAGAGATGAGGAGCAAAAGTCACAATGGTGACTTTGTAGAAAGGTGTGTTTAGACATTTTAACAGAAGTGACTTAAGTATCTTATTGGACCTCATAGGCATTCTGTGGACCCTAATATCCCTTGCAAAGGCCTAGGCTGCTTAAAGTAGCCAGAGTAGATTCTATTGGTTATAGCCAACAACCCTAGCTGATCTCTCTCCCTCTCTTCCTCTCTCTCTTTTTTCCCTTCCTGTTCTCCTCCTCCTTCGCCTCTTATAGATTCTGCATGGGATAATAATATCTTCTTCATAATGGGCCTTACTAGGTAGCTGTTATTTTGTCCAGTCATCAGTGGCCTTGCTTCTCTTAACACAAAGTGCCATCTGCAAAGACACATGTGACTTCTTCAATACTGGCTATAACTTAAAGTTTTGACATCAGCACCACTTCCTATATTTCACATGCCCATTTCTCTTTGGTACACTCTTCTAATCATAAAATATTTTTGAAAGTCACATTTATATTGGTCTGTAGGCCTACAAGGCAGTGGAGAAATCATTTAAAATATTTTTTCTAGTTCATTATGACGTTTTGCACACTATAGTAAGAATGAATAGAAAAATCTAATAGAAAGCAGACATCAGAAGCTTATATATTTTTATTATCAGATTCAGTAGAAATATAATTGCATGTCTGTGTGTGTGTGTGTGTGTGTGTGTATATATATATAAAGAGCAAAAGGGATCAAAGAAAATAATTTAAAAACTATACATTGTATATTGAAGGTGTGTGTGTAGATGGTTAATCAAGTGTTTTTAGTACACATAAATCTGTATGCTATTCAATGTCAAGTAAATAAAAAGTTAAAATAGGAATTTTTACTTCAAATGCCTATTCACATACTGCATGAACATTATGTTTATCAATATTTAAAATTTGTGAAAAATGAGCTTGCTTCTTCTCATTAATTTATACAGTCCCAGGTGGATCTGGATTGTAAGTGATATGCTGCTTCTGGTAACCTATTGCATATCAGTTTATTAATCTGATATAAGTGAATTAATAGTTAGAAAAGCCCAAAGATAAGATGTGGCTTTTTTTGTTTGTTTGTTTTCCTGACAATATATGCTGTGATTCTACTTATCTAAGTTGGGGGTCAGTGAGGCTTGGTGTCAGACTGTGATTTGGTTTGAGGTTGACCCTACATTCCCCTATGTTCTCTTTGGACTTAAGCTACCTGGGGCATGCTCCTCTTACAGTGGGTCACAGGAGCACAACAAAGAAATGCAAATGAGACACAATTTAAGCCTCTTCTTAAATTAGAGCCATTCATAATTATTGTTCTAAGCAAGTCTCATAAACAAACTCAACACCAATAAAATATGGAAATATATTTCATTTGCTCAAGAGGAACAACTGCAAAATTATACTTAAAGAGTTTTAATGCAAGCAGTCATAGAGAACAGTTATCCTAACTACCACATCTACTTCCATAAGTGTCCATTTCCCTCCATGTTAGTCCTGAAACATGATTAATGCTAGATTAGCATAAATTGGTATAAAAGCACATTGATTCTTGGTCCACATCATAGTCATGGTGGCAGGACTTCACATTATAACCTCTCTCTGTTATCTACAGGGAATTTAAAAGGAAAATTTCCATATTATCATACAAAGCCACTAGAAGGCATATAAGAACAGAATATAAATAGAACTCAAGATGAAGTGAAGGTGACAGGTGGAAATAACCTTGAAGAAAAGTGATCAGTCTCCTTTAAGGTCATGAAGGCATTACTGGCTTTGAAAAATATCTTTATAAATCTCATAGACAAGAGAAAAATGTGAGAGCACGTTATGTTTTAAAAGGACACATTATTTTTGTCTATATAAAAACAGGCATAATCACTTCCATATCACTATTATCATGAGCTACAGTAGAACTATTACATTTTTATTTATAGTACCTGAACTTTTTGTGGTGATGTATCGTGTTACGTTCTTGACTTTGATGTTTATGTTTTGCTTGTATATAATTTCCTTATTTGTAGAAAATACGTAACAATAAAATTGAGGATATGGGGCATTGTGTTGGTAACTTAGTCTCAACAAAGTTCAGGAAAAAAATATTTTTGAATAGTTCTTGTAATCTTTCCATAAGTTTGAGAATTGTTTAAAAAAAAAACTTTAAAAAAAGTTATACCAAATGTATTGTACTTAGGAATAAACTTAATGAAAAGTATTAAGACTTTTTATTTACAAATAGTAAAACTTTATTAACATGTATTTTTAAAAACTAAATAAATAGCTATACCATGTTCATGAATAGGAATGTATAATATTTAAAGCTGTAATTTATGATATTATTTTATTTCTTAAGTATATTCTGATATAAATAGTAACCATTTTTAATGGAACTTGACATATTGATTCAAAACTTGACATGGAAAAGCAAGGAGTTCAAAATAGCCAAAATAAAAAGAAATAAATTAGAGGGCTTTTTACATAGCAAATCATATTATAATACTTCAGTAATTATCTCAGTGGTTTTTATGTATGTTTGTGGGGAGGGGGTGGGTATTGTTCTTAGTTTTGCCAACAATAGATAAATAGATCAATAAAGCAAAATTAAAAGTTTTGAAATAAACTAGTGCACATATAGAAACATAGGTTAAAGAAGATTTGGCACTAAGTTCAATGAAGAAAGTACATTTTTTCAAAATAGTATTTTGATAACTGGTTATATAACTGGATTAACTTGTCTCACTAGAAGTTTTAATATCTTTTCAAAGTCTTCTCTTACATGAAAATCATGGTGATGTATATTAATACAGATTACTTTTCATTGTGCTGAAACCATGGTAAACATTTTGTAGATTAAAAAAGACTGCGCTTTATTTAGTTTAGACAATTTTCTTGAATTAATATATGGCAATTTCTTAAACTTTTTTTCTGTCCGTCAATTCTACTTTTCAGATAATTGGCTCTTTTGTACTGATTCTCTAAGTTTCTCTTCTCTTTCTCCTTTTTATCTATTTTTCTATTATTATATTTACTGGAGATTTCCAGAACTTTATTTTGCAACCTTTGTATTGAGTTTTAATTTTCTCTACCGTATTTTTACATTTCCAAGGGCTGGTTTTGTTCTCTAAATATTACTTTTTATAGCGTGCCTTTTTTCATATGTACAATGTGTTCTTTCTTCCCTCTGTAAAAATTAATTATAGCTCCTTTTTGCACTTTGTTTCCTTGCATTGTTCTCACTTACTCCAAAACTCTGTTAGAAATGGGTTTTGTTTTCTGTATGTACTGATAGAAAATGTTCTCAAACATCTATTGGCATTTGGCATTTAATTAATACATTCTAAAAAGCTGAGTGGAAGTCCTGTAAGTTAGTGAGATCAGTTCCCTCGTGGGCTTCACTCTAGATTTTTCTGGTTGAGAAATTGCATTTGGGTACCAAAACTGTCAGGAAGTTTTTGTATATGTATATTATATATATGATTATGTATATATACATATGCATATTTTCCCTTCTGGGAAAAATTTCCCATCTCTGGCCATAGATTATAAACTTCTCTGTTATTATTCTGTGACCCAAGTAGAAAGATTTAAGAAAAGTTAACACATGTATGGTGCTTATTGTTTGCCAAGCACTGGAATATTTGTTTTACATATATTTACCCATATATTCTTTACATTAATCCAATAATTATGATTATATTCATTTTTTAGGTGAGTAAAGTGAGGCATAAAGAAGAAAACTAACTTACCTAAGAGATTGTTGGATATAAAGCTGAGGTTCTAATTCAAGAGTATGCTTCCAAATGTGATAAACCTGTTTTTTTACCTAGGCATTAAGCTTAGGTAAAGCTTTTTTTGGATGACATTGCCCTCAGCTGTGCCTCCTGTTTGACCAGTTCTAAGTACTTACTTATTATTGACTCTAGATAAAATACATTCAATTCTCTTCTAGTGCAGGCAAAGGGCCGTTGCAGTTCTGTGTCAGGTGGGTAAGATCAAAGTGCTCAATAACTTTTTAAACAGACTTTCAAACTATTCTGCATATTTTTGTCCCCTACACTCCCATTTGCGGAGGTCTGTAGTTCAGCAAATTCTTGCACATTTCTAGGATAATCCAATGCAAAGCAGGTGGTTGTTTGTCTTTCTCTCTGGCTATCTTAAGTTTCAGCCTTCTCTGGTCTTCTAAATTTGTTACCACTATCCATCTGTTTTACATTTCCATATTTTTTCCTCGCCACTTTATTTGTCCTTATATGATAATTCTTTTTTGTAAAGTCACTTCACTTTATTTTTGTGAGATTTAGAAGGAAACTGCCGTGGACATGTGTGTTTATTCTCTCATCTTTAACAAGAGCCCATCTTTATTTTTCTTGATTAAAATTATTTGTGACCCACATCATACTTGTAGATTGGTGGACTCTATAGCTGAGGACCATGTGGTGGATAAAGACAGTTCCTTTGTTCAACCTAAAATTTTCTGATCCCAATTTGTTGAGGTGCATACTATGCCACAGTCTGGATTTTAGAGATTGGCTGGAAACAGTGTTATCTGTTGCATTGTCAGCGAGGGGCTTTCTGTTGTGCAGACATGCAAGTCCTGAATCTAAGTTGAAGATAAGGACATCTCCTCTAGGCTCTACTCATATCGCCAGGAACTAGAAGATGTAGGAAGATTAACACTGATAAAATGTCTTTGTTAGCCTACTTAAAGTTCCTTCATCTTTAAGCTTCTGTTGTATTCAGGTTTTATATAGGAAGCCTTTGTTTGCTTCAATGAGCTTTTGGAAAGCTCTTTTGAAAACCAGACAAAATAACTTACTTTTAAAAAGCTATCAAGAAATTTAACTATGTAGTACATTGGTTCTTAGCCTCTGCGGCACATAAAAATTAACCAGGGAGTTTGCAAAGTCCCAGAGTAAAGGCTGCCCTCAAGAAGAATTAAATCTAAATCTCCAGGGATAGGACCTAAATACAGCAATATATTTTTTTAAGGCTGGTCAAGAGATTTCAATATGAAACTAATGTATTGATCTTGTGCATTTTTGAGCATTCCTTGACCAAACGGTGAATTTTCTAAACAGATCTAGTTGTCAGGCTCTTTCCCAACATCTCTGGATATTTTGGTGTAAGGCTCATTCAGTTACAGAGCAAAACTGAAGATAATTGTTCTGTGATTTAGTCTTTGGCAGTTCCCTTGTGGTATGTGTTTCAGAGGTCACTCACTTCAAGCCTACCTTATTTTCTGAGAAGATGCTTTTCTAAGACCTCTTAAATTCCTGCTATAGGCTTGTGAATTTACATATGTGAGAGTCTATAATTTTTTTTCTTTCTAGCAAACTTTTAGCAATTGGAGACAACTCATAGCAAGGTGACTTGGAAGGCTGAATATAAATAACTAGATCCTGAGCTGCTGCATTAATTGGTAAAGTGGGAAAGTGAATTTCAGTCCTGTTAGACTTTGTTATGAAGCAAACTCTCTCCCCAACAGCCATCTTAATTACCACATTCTCCAATACTGGTTGAATTTGTGACAATGGCAGCTTTATGTCTCTCTCTGTCTCTTTTACTTATTGTATTTTAAGTTCTGAGATACATGTACAGAACGTGCAGGTTTGTTACACAGGTATATATGTGCCATGGTGGTTTGCTGCACCCATCAACCTGTCATCTATATTAGGTATTTCTCCTAATGCTGTCACTCCTCTAGACCACCACCCCGTGACAGGCCCCAGTGTGTGATTTTCCCCTCCCTGTGTCCATGTGTTCTCACTGTTCAACTCCCACTTATGAGTGAGAACACATGGTGTTTGGTTTTCTGCTCCTGTGTTAGTTTGCTGAGAATCATGATTTTCGGCTTCATCCATGTCCCTGCAAAGGACATAAACTCACCCTTTTTTATGTTTGTGTAGTATTCCATGTTGTATATGTGCTACATTTTCTTTATCCAGTCTATCATTGATGGACATTTGGGTTATTTCCAAATCTTTTCTATTGTGAATAATACTGCAATAAACATGCGTGTGCATGTGTCTTTATAGTAGAATGGTTTATAATCCTTTGTGTATATACCCAGGAATGGGATTGCTGGGTCAAATGGTATTTTTGGTTCTAGATCCTTGAGGAATTGCCACACTGTCTATAAATGGTTGAACTAATTTACACTTCCACCAACAGTGTAAAAGTGTTCCTATTTCTCCACATCCTCTCCAGCATCTAGTATTTCCTGACTTTTTAATGATCGCTCTTCTAACTGGTGTGAGATGGTGTCTCATTGGGGTTTTGATTTGCATTTCTCTAATGACCGGTGATGATGAGCTTTTTTTCCTATGTCTGTTGCTTCATAAATGTCTTCTTTTGAGAAGTGTCTGTTCATATCCTTCACCTACTTTTTGATAGGGTTGTTTGTTATCTGTCTCTCTTAATAGGAACTGAGTCGAGCTCCCTCTTGAAGCATTAGGGTCAGAGGAGCAGTGGTTGAAGT
>CAUYQU010074537.1:0-62483 GCA_963574635.1 Cheracebus regulus
ACCCATTTTTAGACTGTATTCTAGCCTGGGCAATAAAACAAGAATCCCATTCTCTCTCCCTCTTTCTTTCTCTCTTTCATTCTTTTTTTTCTTTCTTTTGCTGTTTCTTTCTCCTTTTCTCTCTTTTTCTAAAAAAAAAAAAGAAATATTTCTGTGAAACTTGTTTTGCACACTTCTATCTGTATGCTTCTAGGTAAATGATAAATTCCAATTCTCTGGTTTTTAAGTTTCCTATAATTCCCAATTTTCTTGGATATTTGGCACTAAGACCTTTGCTCTATTTCTCTCACTGGATATTTAGTAAGTCCTACTGGCACTATTCTATTGAGTGGAAGTGAGAGGTTGCCTTTGCTGACTGAAAAATTCCAAAGAGGTAATTGAACGAGTGAAGACTAACCTCTGTAATGATTAGAATTACTCATTCAGCCAACAGGAATATCATGACAGAGTTTTCTTCTCAATAACTGACTGACATATGTCATGCAATTCTCATGAGAAAATCCTTACTTTTTTTTTTTTTTTTTTTTTTTGAGATGGAATCTTGCTCTGTCACCCAGGCTGGAGTGCAGTGGTGTGATCTCGGTTCACTGCAACCTCCGCCTACTGAGTTCAAGCGATTCTTCTGCCTCAGCCTCCTGAGTAGCTGGGACTACAGGTGCCCACCACCACACCCAGCTATTTTTTTGTAATTTTAGTAGAGATGGGGTTTCACTATATTAGCCAGGATGGTCTCGACCTCCTGACCTCTTGATCCACCCGCCTTGGCCTCCCAAAGTGCAGGGATTACAGGTGTGAGCCACCACGCCCAGCCAAAAATCCTAACTTTTTACCTAGGATTGATTTTTTTTGACTGTTGAGAAATATGACACATTGGAATTTTGCTCACTGCACTACACTCATTGTTGACTAAATACATGGACAAAATTTTCCACTATATTAGTAAGTATGCTAACAGTGCTAGAACCTGTTTTGATCACTGATGTATCTTTTTGACTGAAGTACTCTTGCAAGGGGTAAAAATGTGGGTTTCAATAGTATGTATTTTCCCATGAAACTTGAAATTGGATAAATTGCTAAGCAATTTGGTATTTGACTTTCCTCTCCCAAGTATCTTTGGCTTCATTTTCATTAAGATGAAAGTGTGTGCTGTGAACAAGGTCAATGGACCTTTATGGTCCCTCAGATGAATGACAATCAGGGCCATTCCTTCAGCCAACATTACTACCATGGTACATTCTTCTTCTCAATGAGTGACTATCATACTTGATGGGATCTACAAGAGGGAAACTTTATTTTTGACTAAAATTGCATTAATATAATGTTGACAAGTTTTGTGATTATTGATACCACCTGTACAATGTGATATTCATTTGGTCTAAATAGAGAAGTTAACATGCTAACTTCTAATTTATGTATGTCAGGTTGCTATGGTTTTACAATGTTTGTAGTTTATTGATGATGACTCACAACATAAAGACTAAGGCATTATAGCTACATGTTCTAATTCTGATACATACATATCTCATCATTTATTATATTAAGTACAATTATGAGTAGTATATCTTTTTCTGTCACCCAGGCTGAAGCACAGTGGTGTGACCATAGCTCACTGTAGCCTTGAACTCCTGGGCTCAAGCAATTCTCCCCCTTCATCCTCCTGAGTCTCTGGAACTATACTCATGTACCAACATGCCTGGTTGATTTTTGAATTTTTTGGTAGAGATTGGGTCTTACCATGTTTCCCAGGCTGATCTCTAACTCCTGGCCTCAAGTGGTCCTCCTGCCTTGGCTTCACAAAATGCTAGGATTACAGACATGAGCCGCTACTCCTGACAGCAGCATTTCTTTTTAACAATGCAAATGAATTTTTATTTCAATAATTTTTGGGGTACAGGTGGCTTTGGATTAAATGGATAAGTTATTTAGTGGTGATTTCTGAGATTTTAGTGCATCCTTACCTGAGCAGTGTACACTGTACCTAATATGTAGTCTTTTATCCCTCACCCCTCTCCTAACCTTCCCCTTAGAGTCCCCAAAGTCTACGATATAACTCTTATGCCTTTGCATCCATAGCTTAGCTCCCACTTAGAAGTGAAAACATATGACATTTAGTTTTCCATTCCTGAGTTACTTCACTTAGAATAATGTCTCCAGCTCCATCCAAGTTCTTGAAACAGACATTATTTCATTCTTTTTTATGGCTGAGCAGTATTCCACAGTGTATATCTACCACATTTTCTTTTTTTTTTTTTAACCAGGGGAAAGCACAAACGCAGTCCCCCACTACCACAAATTATGCAGTCAAGTTTCCCACATTTGGGGAAATCACAGGGGTCAACACATCTGGAGTGCAATGGATAAGCCTCGCCCTGGGAAAACCACCTTCATGATCATGGTATCTCCCCTGCGAGGTAAGTATGCGTATATCTGCCACATTTTTTTTATCCACTCATTGGTCTACGGGCACTTAGGTTGGTTCCATATCTTTGCAATTGTGAATTGTGCTGCTATACATATGTGGGTGCATGTGTCTTTCTTATACAATGATTTCTTTTCTTTTGGGTAGATACCCAGTAGTGGGATTGCTGGATTAAATGGTAGTTCTACTTTTGGTTCCTTAAGGAGTACCAATAGCCATGCACCTGTATTCCCAGCTACTCGGGAGGCTGAGGCAGGAGAACCGCTTGAACCCAGGAGGCAGAGGTTGCAGTGAGCTGATATTGTGCAACTGCACTCCAGCCTGTGCTACAGAGCAAGATTCCATCTCAAAAAAAAAAAAAAAAGGAATGCCAATAACGTTTATTTACACCAACAATAAACTATCTAAAAAAATAAAGAAATCAATCCCATTCATAATTGTATCAAAACATAAAATATTTGTAAATTTAACCAAGAAGATGAAAGACCTGTATACTGAAAACTATAAAATGTTGATTAAAGAAATTACAGATGATGTAAATAAATGGGCCTATGAATTGGAATAATTAATATTATTAAAATTAATAGACCCATTTATTTGTGTATACATTTATAAATGTATGAAATGGGAATGAGTCTGCCTGGTGTACATAGCACATATAGAAGACCGGGTAAATAAATTATACAAGCGAACCAGGGTTGAAACTCCATTCCTGATTTGAAAAATTTTTGATGGTTATATTAGAGATACACACACCTAATCCGAATGACAGGAAATAGACCAAGACATTAATTGTCTCACAACTCAGAGATAACTCTATTCATGTTTTTCCTTCTCTGTTTTCCAAAGTATCTACCATATGCACGACTTCCTTCTGCAATTAGCAAAAGAATTAAATACAAATGAAGATGAAGGCAATAAGACCTCTTAAATCCCCAAAGCTTAGACGTAGACTAAAAATCCAAGAGAAAATCCTGGTGTGAATGATTGGTGCCCATGGACCAATGGCAGAAAACTAGCCTGCTCTCGTCTTCTAGCAGAGACATTTTCTTGGCTATAAACTGAGGAGTTGACCTAGACGGTCACCAAGATCCTTGATAACAGGCGGCGCCAGTGTTTCTTAACCTTGGTACCAGGTGTGCACAGAAGAATCTTGCCCTGCCTATCAACACTGAATTCACCTGTTACAACCCCTTCATAAATTTTCTTCTTTATTATCTATCAAACCTTTCCTGCTCAAAAGCCTTTACTGTCTCCTAGCTAAAGGATTATAAAAACTGGAGAGACAGCACACGATGCTCACTTCTGGGCACATTTCTAGCACAGAGCCCAGCTCAGAACAAGCGAACTATCAATATTGGTTGAATGGATCAATGAATCAAACAAGGAGGCGAGCCATGAGATCACTTCTATCCTTAAATCCTCTCATGCTCAGCCAACCTCATTACTTGAATAGTTTGCAGAGACAAAAAGTATTCTCTTTCCTAGGCTTAAGACTCTTACTTAAAGTCTTCTTGTCTTTCCTAAAATATGAAGCCATGATGTGAAACAGAAATATCTGTGTACAAGAAGAATCAGGAAGAATATGTTAAAGATTCGCTAGGGAAACTGGAAGTGTCTTATTATTCTCTATTTCATCTATTTCTTTAGCACGTGTTTTCCTAGTATTCTTCTGAACAATGTGTTCATCTGAGTTCCTGGGCATCTAACAGGATTTCTGAGCTCAGCAAAGGTAAAAACTGGGAAAATGATTCCTGCAGTCCAACTATTGATGATGTCTCAGTATGAGTTCAGGTGAGAAGTGCCATTTCCCAAATTGACAAGGCCAAAAGAGAAGGCATTAGATGATAGTCACAGTATTAAACCTTCAGGGACTGTGTAGCACAGGTCACAGCGGCAGCTCAGACTACAGAGAGGCTATTTGGGGAGCCAGACCCTGTCACTTGTTCTTGCTGATGACATGCAAGCCCACCTGCAATGCTGTCCTTTGGGGCAACTGCCTTTTGGGGGCCATCATCCTTGGGGAGAAAATGAGGACAAAGCCAAGGAAAGGGAAGCAGCCAGCACCTCCACTGCAGCCAGACACTTCCCACCGCGGCTGGGGCGCTGCTGAAGAGAACAGGATGGTGCCTGTGACCTCCCCTGACTCATGGCTGCAGGGGTGGATGCAAGGCTGAGGGTCTCGGAGCATTCAACTTCTTTAGTCTTCTTGGTGCCTGCTGGGGAGATCCTATGACTATCCTCATATGCAGATCAGAAAACCAGGATGGCGTGTGACCTAGGATAGCTACATCAAGCCTAGACCAACAACTTAAAATACATCTCTAAAGGCAAAACAGGGCCTGGCAGTGGCTCATGCCTGTAATCTCAGCACTTTGAGAGGCCAAGTCAGGAAGATCGCCTGAAGCCAGGATCCTCCTGACTAGGCTGAGAGCAGCCTAGGCAATGAAGTGAGATTCCATCTGTACAAAATTTTTTTAAAAAAATTTATCTGGGCATGGTGGCACATGCCTGTAATCCCTTCTTGTAATCAGCTACTTGTAAGGCTGAAGAGGGAGGATCACTTGAGCCCTGGAGGCCGAGGCTACAGTGAGCTAGGCCCACGCCACTGCACTCCTCCAGCCTGGGCAACAGATTAAGACCCTGTCTCTAAAAAAAATGTATAAATAAAGGCAAAAACAGCCATTCCCTGGCCAGCCACAATAAAATCAAAGAAAATCAACCATGGAAATAGGATGGTGAGGCCAGGATAAAGTGAGAGAATGCATATGGAAGCACTCTGAAAATGGAACACATTATTTAATCCATGCAAGGAACTCCATATCAAAAAGAGATTTGGGTGTGCTACATGCTCCTGCAGAGGTCTGTACGATGTCAACTCGTCACCTTGTCGTGCTCACTGAACATCAATGAAAGCACTCTCAGTCTACAGAAAAATGAGCTGGAATGAATGAATTAACTAATTAATGTATGTATGTATTTGAGACAAGTCTGGTTCTGTTGCAGTGGCATAAATGGCTCACTGCAGCCTCAACTCCTGGGCTCAAGCCATCCTCGTACTCTCTCCAGTAGCTGGGACCACACCTGGCTATTTTTTAAAATTTGTAGACATAGGATCTTGCCATGTTGCCCAGGCTGGTCTCAAACTCCAGGCCTCAAGTGATTCTTCCACTTTGGCCTCCCAAAGTGCTGAGATTACAGGCATGAGCCACTGAGCCAACCATAAGCTGGAATTTTAATGGACAGTATGGGAGAGTGTTATATTATGACTAACAGTTGTCTGAATACATACTGATTTGAGTTATCAATACATTTCCAAAATCAAGAAGTGCTCTGGAAATTTTAATGAAATCTACTATAAGTTACTAATGATGATGGCTGGACTGAAATTCCAAAGTGAAGGATATATTTTTATAGCCTAATAAAGGAGCATTTTGTATGCTAGCAATAGCCATAAATGGTATTCTCATTTTCTTTGGTGGATTTTCTCTAAGTGCAGATTCTTAATCTAAGGCAGAGCTGCCTGACCTGAGGCACTCCCCTGGGAAAGTCCACTGAGGCCCTTTCATTTCCCTTTGATCACTTCTCACTGGTCGGTCAGACTTTCCAGATTCCTCATTTTAGTCTAATTCTCCTCCTGCGTGCACTGCGAAAGGCTCTGTGAATTTTGGTTAGTGGCAATATTTTGGACAAGCCTGCAAATAAAATGTTACATGACATCACTGCATAAGGTAATTTAAAACAGGCCACGTAGGTAGAGATGAAAAGGTAAAAGTACATTCAATAAGAAATATTACAAGTCACAGCTATTTTTTTCATTATCAGATGTGTTGAAAGAAAACTGTGCCAGCCTTTCTATACTTAAGAATTATTTTTTAAAGAAAAGGCTTATTGCAATCACCTAAAAGACTTATCCTTAAAGTAAATGTTCCAAAGAGTAATGTTCACATTTGAAATGAAATTATCTCCATTTTAGTTTCTGGTTCAATCTGAATCTATAGCTAATGATTCTTGGGAAGAAAAGTCCAGATGCCTCAGAGGAAGAAAGAATGGTCAGCTGGTTGTCAGAAAAGAAAGACATAAGTCAGTTCTGTGTTTAAAGTACACACTGAAATATACATATGATGGAATATTATTCAGCCTTAAAAGGAAGGAAATTCTGATGGTCGCCACAATGTAGATGAACCTTGAAGACATTATGCTAAGTGAAATCAGCCAGTCACCAAAGGACAAATACTGTACAGTCCTACTTATATGAGGTTTCTAGAATGGTCACACTCAGAGACAGATAGTAGAAAGCTAGTTATCAGGGGCTGGGCAGAGGGAAAATTGGGGAGTCACTGAGGAGGTATAGAGTTTCAGTCTGGAAAGGTGAGAAAGTTCTAGAGAGGAATGGTGGCGATGGGCGCACACACTATGAGTGAATGCACCTGAATGCCCCTAACTGTTCACTTAAACATGGCTGAAATGGTAAATGTCATGCTATGTAGATTTCAGCACAATATACAATAAAATGCCCACTGAAGGCAAATCACAGCTGACATAAAACACAGGCACATGCTGAGCACCTGGAGAACAGCTCTTGTGAGGGGCACATGGATGCCCACCACTTGAGGGAGGCCAGGAAATGCCAAGGACGATTCCGACCTGTTCAAGGCCTCAACCTACAAAAGGCTCTTAAACAATGATGTGACAAATAAACGTAAACCCAGCTGTTCTGGGAATGGTGGCTCACACCTGTAATCCCAGCACTTTGAGAGGCTGAGGAAGGAGGACTGTTTGATACGAGGAGTTAGAGACCTGCCTGGGCAACATAGCAAGATCCTGTCTTTACAAAAAAAATTTAAAAATTAGCCAGGCATGATGGTGTAGTCCCAGATACTCAGAAGGCTGAGAGGGCAGGATTACTTGAGGCCTGAAATTTGAGGCTGCCGTGAGCTTTGATCATGCTACTGCACTCCAGCCTGGGTGACAGAGTGAGACCCTGTCTCTAATAATAATAATAAAAATAATAACCATAGTAAACCTAGGTGTTCACTGTATGAAGTCTGCAGCTGCATCCTGGGACATCATAAGGGGCAGCATGCCACACCTTCAGAGCTGCAGGGGCCACGCCTCTCCTCTCACTGAGAAGACCTCAGGCAGAGGGAAGAGGCCGACTTAATTACAGTCATCCAGGGAGGGTGGAGGGGGCTCTGCCAATCCAGTCATTCAACACTCACCACTTGATGGTTTTCACATGAACAGAAAGCAATGAAACACTGACTCATCAGAGATGAGAATTCCTCATGAGTCTAAAAGTCCAGATGGCAGACAAGTACATATATAAAATGCCTGTGATACCTGATGGATCATAGCTGTTCTAGAGCTATACTTGAACGATTTGAAGGAAAGAGTTTTGAATCAAGTAATTTCTGGCTCTCCTTGTTCTCAGAAGGGGATCTTAATAAAATATCAACAATGACAAACTCAGCAACAATAATCAGTATGAAAATGCAAGAAAAGCTCATCAACCCACCGTCCCCAATGTCGCCCTTGTTTTCCATGGGTTATTTTTTATTTTTTGAAATGGTCTGGCTCTGTTGCCCAAGCTGCAATGCAGTGACACAATCACAGCTCACTGCAGCCTCGACCTCCTGGGCTCAAGCCAATTCCTCCCACCTCTGCCTCCTGAGGACAGAGGGACTACAGGTACCTGGGACTGCAGGTGCACACCACCATGCTCAGCTAATTTTCTTCTTCTTCTTTTTTTTTTTTTTTTTTTTTTTTTGAGACAGGGTCTCCCTCTGTCGCCCAGGCTGGAGTGCAATGGCCTGATCACGGCACATTGCAACGTTGATCTCCCAAGTTCAAGTGACCCTCCCACCTCAGCTGGGACCACAGGCATGTGCTACCACACCTGGCTAATTTTTGTATTTTTTTGGAGAGACAGAGTTTTGCCATGTTGGCCAGGCTGGTCTCAAATTTCTAGGCTCAAGTGATCTGCTTGGCTTGGCCTCCCAAAGTGTAGAGATTACAGCAGTATGTCACCATGCCCAGCCTATTCTTTATAGAGACAGGAGCCTCACTATGTTGCCCAGGCTAGCCTTGAACTCCTGGCCTCAAGGAATCCTTCTACCTTATTCTCACAAAGTGCTGGGATGACAGGCATGAGCCATCGTGCCCAGCCAAAAGCATTTCTTTAACAGGAGGAGAAAAGTGAATCTGTGCTTTCCCTGAACAAGCAAGAGATATAAGCAATGAAATGAAGACAACGAGGACATCGCTCCATGCTCAAAAGGGACATGAGCAGAACAGCCAGAAGCACCTCAGATGTCGTCTCCCGATGTGCTAAAAATACACACACACACGCATGCACACACACTCATACACACACACACACACATACACACACATGCGCTCCGAGTCTGACTCCAGCAGTAGGAGCTGTCCCTGTTCTCATGCAGCAGCTTATGAACTCTGCTGCTCGAAAATCTCTGGAGGGAGAGGAGAGCTGCAGCCTGCGTCCAGAGCAGTCAGGCAGTCAGTGAGAACCGCGGTTTGCATCTGTCTTCCCAGCGGGCTGTCCACGCCTCAGCTCAATGAATGAGAAGCCACTTAGACAAAGGATGTGAGGCTGCGCGCTCTGAGGCTGGTCACTGCCGCATCTGGAGCACAGGCTCCTCCAGGTGTTCACTTGCCTCATGTGCAGCTTTGGTACCTGAGCCGTAATCCATAAAGCCTGAGGCATCAGAAAAACATTTCAGTGCAGGAAAGTGCCTTCTTCACTAACTTCCAGCGACTGCAGCAAGTTTAGAAGAAGCTCAAAAGAGAAAAGATGGATTCAGCCTTACAGGTTCCATCAGGGAAACGGTCCCATAGGTGCTCAGCTGTGGCTATGAACCACACACACTTATTAAACAGCTTTACTGAGGAGAACACAAAGGAGAAGGGGGGCCGGTTCATGCAGTTTGAGGATGGAAATGTACAATGGGCGGTAACTGGGTGCCTTCAGCCTACTCTACATTTTTATTTCATTTTTAATTGACAAATAATAAATGTACATATTTGTGGGGTACACAGTGATGCTTGGATACATTTAATGTATAGTGATCACGGATTCACTAGTGATCACCCACTAAGACCTAGATAAATGAGCGATACCATCCTGTCCTTAGGGAAGTCACCTCCCCAGTGCAAGTGACATACCCACTTAGCCCACCTGTGGCAGCCCTGGAACACAGGTCCCCTGGCTCCTAAAACTCTGCTGTACCACCTTATTGACTGGTGATATTTCCTTTCTGCTACACACACGACCTCACCATTCAACAAAGCTTACTATAAAACATGAACAAGATTCTGAGGGTCCAAAAAACATCCTGGAGTAAAAGGAAAACATTCAGCATTTCATGATATGGAATACTATGCAGCCATAAAAAAGAATGAGCTCATGTCCCCTGCAGGGGCGTGGATAAAGCACGAGGCCATTATCCTTAACAAACTAACGCAGGAATAGAAAACCAAATACCGCATGGTCTTTATAAGTGGGAGCTAAATGATGAGAACACATGGACACAAAGAGGGGAACAACACACATTGGGGCCTTTCGAGGGTGGAGGGTGGGAGGAAGGAGAGGATCATGAAGAATAATTAATGGGGACTGGGCTTAATGCCTGGGTGATGAAATAATCTGTACAGCAAACCCTATAATACGTGTTTACCTATATGACGAATCTGCACATGTACTCCTGAACTTAAAAGTTAAAAAAAATTTCCTGATAAAGTCCATACTCTGTAGAATAAGCCCTGATATAGGACTAAACAGCACAAGCTATGCGTGAAGAAAGCCCCATACCATTCTGTCCTTTGGGCAGTCACCTCCCCTACAAACTCCTGTTTTCCAACCATCCCATCAAGTATGCCTGCTAAGGAGAGAGTGTATTCCTGTCATCACGGAGCACTGTCATTAATAGAACAGTACTAGGCCACGTCTCCAGGGCTCGGGTTCTCTGGCTTCGTACAGGACACAAGCTCACTGCCACCGCCTCTGCCAGCCAGTCCCCAGCCGCCAGCCTCTGCAGTCTGCCTAATAAGGCAATCTGCAGATTGACTGGCGGCTCACAGGCCACCACTGCAAATAGCACACTCCAGGCTTGAAGCAAAGGGAGAGACTACCTTTTGGCAGACAAAGGGTTACTCTGTGCCAAAAACTCCTCCAAGGTGGCGCTGTGACTCCATTTACATAATAATAGAAACTTGTCCCTGTAGCTGGCCAGACTCCAGCCACGGGGTCCGGCTTCCAGAGCTGAAGACAGTGGAACTTCAGCAGGGGCCTGGAGCTTGCTCAGCCTTTACATGGAAACTCCTCTTTGCCTGGTCCCAACCTCATCAGAGGACTCCCAGAAAGTCCATCTTTGTAGGAATTGATTTGGCACATATATGATTCTCTGAGGCTCCCTGACTTCAAATAGCAACCTGCAAATAGACTGCATACCCTGGATGCTTAAGAAGGAGCCACAGGTCAGGGGAACAGTTCTCAGCATTCCAGAAAATAATTACACACCAGTGAAAAGTGGACGTCTGTATTTCCAACTAAGGAGGCGGAGTTGTCAGTCAAGCCACGCCTGATGACCAGCATTCACTATTGTTAACTCTAGGAAGGTCTGGGCTCAGAGACGCTCCCCTGCCCTGGCCCCTGCACTGTACTGTGCATAGGAGGAAGAGAACAGATCTCCAGTGATTAATTACAGCACATTCATCATCGTGCACATTTCCTTCAGCTTTTAGCCACGCGGTCCCTTTGTCATTCAGAAGGCATTCCAGCCACTAGCTCACCAGAATTACCTATGTCCCAGTGGAGTTCTGAATACTATCAGCATTTCAAGTGTCAACAGTGGACTGGAACTGCTGAACCATGGCAAAATTAGAAGGCATCAGGGAGCATGAGCCAGCACTACCGTGCTGAACAGTCACCAAACCACTAGTGTAGAGTCCTGTGCGGGGTCAAATCCAGCACAGCCGAAACATGTGCCAGCGGCGAACAGACGCATCTGATGCTTCATCACTTCACTCTGCCCTTTGACGGTGTCCAGTGTGGACTCTTCACGTTAAGACAGTTCCTGTGCAATTTCTCGGACACCCAGCAGTTAACATACAGCACCCGTTCTCTGCTTCTCTGGGGAATGGAGTTTGGGATGTCTGAAACAAGACTTACGAAAAGTGGTTGCCTATTAAGAGCCATTGTGTTGGGAATGTAAATAGCAGATTGACTTTTAGTTTACACTAATCCAGCATTTACCAATTCAAAATAGTCCCTAGAGAATTCTCTAACAGAGTGTGAAAGGAAAACAGAATCTTGGGACTCCCAAACTCACGATGCCTAAGGGAAAGTGAAGCTTAGGAACGGAGTCACACAAAAACTGCCTTCCTTTTTTCCCAAAGCTGTGATCTCACAGGCTTACAGTCCCTTATGTAAAATGTAGATTTACTGTGCAAGAGACAAATGTGTAATTGACTTTCCCCTCCTTTGTTTTCATGTGTACAATGTAGATTCACGTAGTGTTCATCAGAGTCTCCTAAGAACGTGACCACTTGCCTCACTGCCTACCTCCTCCACCCTCCTTTTTTCCTTGTCCTCTAAATTCTGAAGTCCTCAAACCCTGTTTGGAAGAAGCACAGGACATAGATCCCGCTGGGACTTGTGTCTCTTTTCCCCCAGATGAATCCTCAATGTTGGCAAAATAAACCTTTAAGTCAACTGAGGTGCCTCCGTCACTTTTTGGTTTACAAGAGGTTAACAGAAATTCCTGTCTAGATATTCACGGCAAAGGGAAAAATAGCAAGGATGTGAGACACTCAACACCAAAAGCCTGTCCTCCAGCTCTGTGGGAAGCAGCATCAGGAAGCAGAGTTTTAAAAAGTAACCTCAACCCCAAGCCACCCTATCCTGCACAGCCTGGACCCTGAAGCACTCAGCTCGCACTCACCTTTGTCTCCTCTAACTTAGGCAAAGTAGGAGAGGATCCACAGCTGGCCAACAGTGCGGCCGGAATCTGGACGGGAGGAGAATGGCTCTGGGCCCACTGTGACCCCCTGAAACTGTGGGGACTTCCCCAGTCCCCTTGCATGTCCCCTGCAGCGTGCAGCCACAGAACTGGCTGGCATTTGTTTATTTTAGTGACAAGCAGCTGATTCCTACTGTTTAAGGTCAAGTGAGATGGCACCGACGCACCACTGTAGTCCCCTTTCCTCTTCAGCTGCCGGCTTTTGGGGCTGTTTGATTCCTAACTGGAACTTCCACAGAGACCAGGCAAGAAAAAGAGGTGAGACAATTTAGCTGCTGATACTGACTCTCGCAGCAAGTTCTGTCAATCAAGACTCCTGGAAGAGGGGTCTGGAGTTGCCTGGAGACCTGGATCTACCTGGGTGTTCTTTCACGGCCAAACCTCAAGACCTCAGGAACTGCAAACTGAAGATACTAATAAAAGAATACATTAACTTCCCACATAATGGGCAATGTCTACTGGACTAATATTAAGTTTGTTCTATTTAAACATAATGTTATAAAGGAAAATTCCTCCCTTCCAGCCCCTGGGACGATCCACTTAATAATAAAGATATGACCAGACCTCTCTTCCTGTGGGCATTCCCATGTGAGGCAAGGCTGCACAACAGGTTCCCAGCACAAAAGAGCTATTCACATGCTGGACTGTACTGAGCCAGCCCCCGACACTCAGCCTTGCCGGTATACATTTAGTCACTGTCTCTGCAGCAGAACTAGAACACCTGCATTTCCCCCCGATGTTAAAACAGTGTCAGCTACATGGATGGAATGATAGATTTTTATCTGATCTTTTCCACTTCTGAAGGAAAAAAGAGTATTTGTTCACTTTAACGTGTACGTTACACCTTCTGGCTGTTAGATCACATACGGCAACTGGTTGGGTGGCAGAAAGTGATCATAAAATGATGAAAGATTCAATCATCATTTGTAACCTGTTTACATGATTTATTTTTAAGCAGGCTGTATTTATGGATATTATTTTTAACCCGGACACATGCTTGTGCTAAGCTTGAAATATGCTGATGTAGCTTTAAACCTCATCCTGTAGTGCTGATTTAACTTAGTCATGGTCATCCACATCTAAGTATCAGCTGAAGTACGAACCCCTCTTTGAAAAAACTGAAAAACTTGATTCCTTAACTGCACTATACCGTCCCCTAGTGCCAGGAAAGAATCAATGCATTTCCCAAAGCCAATTTTAGGAAACATTCCCAATAGAAACCCTGAAGCAAGGACATCTTTGTTTAAAGTAGTTTTAATATCTCCAAGACGTGCAAGAAACTAAATGTTAGCAAATTATTTCATTCATCCACTCAACAAATATTTATGGAGTACCCAATAGCCCAAGCCTGGTTCTGGCGCTGTGGATATAGTCCCTGCCCACATGGACTGATGTTCTATTAATAACCAAATAAAAGAATAATGTTTCACATACTCATTGGCCTTTTCTTTTGAGGTATGTGAAGTGAAATGTGTTTACGTGCATGAAATCTCAAATACTCTGGAAGTGCCGGTGATTTTGCATTGCTGGTTTCTCTCTTCAGTTCCTTGTCTGTCATTCTCACCTTGACCTCCCAGGCAGGTCCAGAACTTTCCACCCTGTGCCCTCAAAAAGAACCTGTTGAATAAAATGACTGTGGGCCATGGAATCAAAACCCAGGGAATTCAAACTAAGAGGCTTTATTATCAGCAAAATAAAAGGGCTTTTGCTATTTTCAATTGTCTATATTATAAGCTAATATATTGACAGTTATAAAAGTGAGGCAGTCTTATAAAGAAGTAATAGGTCTCTCTATAAAACCTGATGTAATCCTGTGCCATGTGAATAATTTTGTATACGAACATTGTAACTGTGTGAACATATTATTCAGAATCTCACCTCTCACAAAGCAATAATACCTCCCCGATTCTCCTCCTCCGCACCCTGCATCTTTTTTTTGTAAACTGACATCATAAGAACTAATCATGTTTCTAAATACATGAGCGCTGCCAGCACATTAGGTACTATAGGATACACCAGGACAGCAGACAGGACTCATGCCAGCCTAGGTCATCAGCCTTGCTGCATGAAGCTCCATGCTTTGAAGGGATCTTGGCACACTGCGAAGGGAAGATCCAAGTGCCCTGGGTGAGGGCTGATGCCTGTCTGTTCCTGGCTCAGGAAGGAGATGAGCAAAGAGCCTGCCAGTCATTTACCACTGCTGGTAACTTACATGGTCCTAAGTACTGCTGTAATGTTCATGGGACATAGAGAGGTTTCTCTGGGCCAGGCGCCATGGCTCATACCTATAATCCCAGCACTTTGGGAGGCTGAGGTGGGTGGATCACTTGAGGTCAGGAGTTCGAGACCAGCCTGGCCAACATGGTGAAACTACATCTCTACTAAGAATACAAACAATTAGCCACGTGTGGTGGTGTATGCCTATAATCCCAGCTGCTTGGGAAGCTGAGCTGGGAGAACTGCTTGAACCCAGGAAACAAAGGTTGCAGTGAGCCAAGATGATGCCACTGCACTCCAGCCTGGGTAACAGAGCAATATGCTGTCTCAAAAAAACAAAAGAAAGAGAAAAGGAGACTTCTCTGAAATAGTGTCACTGTTTTTAAGTGTCTAAGTGTGATATATGCATATTCTGTTTTCTAACATGTTACCTATTTCTGAATAAGAAAATAAAGCCACTTTGATATTTCACAAGACAAGGAGAGAGAGGAGGCTCCTGAAAGCACACAATTTCCCAAAAGCTAAATACATGTTGGTTTCTCATTTCTGTTTAAAATTCTACCTAAATTGCCCAGGTGCCATTCAGTTTCTCGTGGCTGTGATTCTTCCAGTTAACAGTGAGATCCCTGTCATGGAGGTTTCAATGTCAAGGCATCCATCATTGCATGGTCTCTGACAGGAAGTGGGGCGGAGCATTTTGCCAGACCCAATATTTGATCCAAATTAACAGTAAATAAGCATAAACAATTAATATTAAAATGTGCACAGTGAACTTCATTAAGTAAAATCTTCTCTTGGGGGAAAGGAAGCCTAGTTGATTTTCTTTTCTTTTCTTTTCTTTTTGAGATGGAATCTTGCTCTCTGTTCTGTCATCCAGGTTAGAGTGCAATGGTGTGATCTCAGCTCACTGCAACCTCCGCCTCCCGGGTTCAAGCGATTCTCCTGCCTCAGTCTCCCAAGTAGCTGGGATTGCAGGCGCCCACCACCATGCCTGGCTAATTTTTGTATTTGTAGAGATGGAGTTTCACCATGTTGGCCAGGCTGGTCTCGAACTCCTGACCTCATGATCCACTTGCCTTGGCCTCCCAAAGTGCTGGGATTACAGGCGCGAGCCACTGCGCCTGGCCCTGCCTAGTTGATTTTCAAGCAAAATCTGTGTGACTATAATTACACTGAGTCTAAACAAAATTGTAATCATTTATCTAAATATTTCCTTCATGACTAAGGCCTAGATTAAAGTTCATTCTAGTGACTAATGTTCTATCTCATTCTTTAAGGCTAATAAAAGGGTGGTGGAAATAGGTTCAATTTCAACTCAGTTTCCAAATTTAAAGGAAAAAAAATTCTCTACAATTCTAATGTACTGAATTGTTGAAGTGAAGTTTTAAACAAAAGCAGGACTTTGGATATTCAAGGTCACATTGAAAGCTATCAAATATGGTGATCCAGGTTTAAATATTACCTTGAAGATTGTGGCCCTAATCTCTGTGCTATATTTAAAATTTTTGATAGCAGCCACATTGATATTTGTATAGTTAGAGAATACTTGTTGAAAAAAAAGAGATAGATTCTGTCACTTTACAGTAAAATCGTATTACAACACAATACTTCATTCAAATTTTACACTATTATGAAAGTACAAGCCAGACATGACCTGTCCCACTGCCCTCTGCAGGCTCTGACAGTAGCCAACAGGTAAGTTAACTGTTAAGTAGCCGAAACTCACTCTTAGACTTTCACATGAAGGATATAGGCTGGTGTCACTAAACTTCCCCAGGTATTTCAACTGGGGACTCAGGGGATTTCTTACTCTTCCTGCCCATCAGGAAGATTCCAGACCAAGGGAAATCCACGCATGGGGCCCCTGGTTGCCGATCTGTCACACTCAAGTCCTTAGATGGTCTTCACTCAAACTTGACCAGGGTGGTTATCAAAAGCCAAATACATCAAATACCTTCCACTCCCTGCCTCCCAGCCTCCTTCTCAATGCTTAGGCAATTCACCACTAATTCAAACCTTCTAAGGAAAAGAACTACAGAACTTCCGAAATTGGCAATGTCATATTTTGGACAACGTGCCAAAACTTATTAAGAATATTTAACACCATATACATGTTAAGAAATAGTCAATAGATCAATTCTATAATATCTCAAAAGGATAATAATATTGTTAAATGGATGGAGCCTCATCCTTGGAGACTGAGAAAAGCCCCTTTATTCTTAATTTACACCCAATTCTAAGAAACTTGGCAAAACTATGGAGACAGTAAGATGATCAGTGGTTCCCTGGGGTTGGGAGGGGAGAGGAAAGCATAGGTGGAGCATAGCGAATTTTTTAAGGTGGTGAAAATACTCTGTGGTGTACTACAGGCTGAGCATCCCTAATCAGAAAATCCAAAATCGGTCCAGCTCCAAAACACCAAACTTCTTGGGCCTTGACATGAGGCAACGACACTTTTGCTTTCTGATGGTTCAATGTACACAAACTTTGTTCCTTACATAAAATTATTTAAAATATTATAAAAAATTATCTTCAGGCCATGTATATAAGATATACATGAAACATAAATGAATTCTGTGTTTAGACATGGGTCCTGTCCCCGAGATATCTCATTATGTACCTGCAAATATTTCAGAATTATGAAAAGAAATTCTGAGATCTCAAACACTTCTAGGTCCCAACCATTTTGGATAAGAGATACTCAACCTGTGTAACAACTGATATTATCATTATATATTTGTTCAAACCCACAGAATATACACCAAGGGTAAATCCTAATTAAACTATGGACTCTGGGTGATAATGATGTGTCAATGCAGGCTCATTGATTGTAGCATATGTGCCACTCTAGTGGGGGATGTTGATAGTAGGGGTGATAATGGGCGAGGCGTTTAAGTGGGAGGCAGGGAATTTATGGGAGGTCTCTGTACCTTCTTCTTAATTTTTTTTTTTTTTTTTTTGAAACAGGGTCTCGGTTTTTCACCCAGGCTGGAGTGCAGTGGTGCAATCTTGGCTCACTGCAACCTTTGCCTCCTGGGCTCAGCTGACCCTCCCACCTCAGCCTCCCGAGTAGCTGGAACTACAGTGGTGCTAATTTTTGTATTTTTAGTATAGACAGAGTTTTGCCATATTTCCTAGGCTGGTCTTGAACTCCTGGGCTCAAGTAATCAGCCTGCCTCAGCCTCCCAAAATGTTGCGATTACAGGTGTAAGCCACTGCGCCTGACTTCTGCTCAATTTTGAACCTGAAACTGCTCCAAAAAAAAATACTTGAAACACACATACCTCTTGGTTGTACAGTTCCCCAGCCCTTGCTGTGTTTCATACACTGAGAAGTTCAGGAAGATAAAGACCCCCTGTGGGGGAGGGGAAGAGATGCTGGTCCTGGGATGGGGGTTCTGTTACATCTCCTGTTTCCTCTTCTCAGTTAGGGCTCTACCACTCTACATCTGCAAAACCAGGAACCTGCAGTCCAAGCTAGATTGGTTTCCTTCATGGAACCTGCGATTCTCATGAGTGGGGCTCTAGCAGTCCCGCCTCTGTGGGCATGGAAGGAAGCCTCAGGAAGCTGGGAAATGAGACGAGGTAGGCTTTGTTCTGGTAAGTTTGCCAGGGTGAGAACCGAGCCCCACCCAGGCACCCTCAAAGGTAGCACGGCTCTGCTAGGTGTGGATGGCGGCGTGAGGACAGGCTATGGTTGGCTTGCCACAGTACAGAAAGGCATACGCCCAGTGAGGGAGAAGTGCCCTGACAGCAACAACACTGTTATTTACAAAGGATGGTAAAATGGGAACACATGAGCAATGGTAGCAAAGAAGACCAATTCTATTCACTTTACTGATCATTTTCTTGATGGAGAAAGAACTAAAAATATAAATATGAGACAAAATAGCTTTTGGGCAGGCAAACCTTTACAACTCATCTTTCAAGACAAAAATACATACGGCCCAGGGGAAAGTCTCTAGCATCAGTGCCTCCCTTCTGCTTCCAGCCCAGTGAGCCAGCCCCATATCCTCCAAACATGCAACACAGTCTTCAGGACCCAGTGGTTCTGTGATCCCACTTTACCTCCCATTCCCTCACTGCAGGACCCAGGTGCCAGGCCAGCAGTGTGGTGAGCTGATGAAGTGACCCAATTCTAGAGGATTCCTTCTCGAGGGAGAGCTGTGCCAAGTGGGCTCTGTAGCTATGCACCACCATAATTTGTCCTTTAAAAATTCCTTTCCTGGATGGGCACAGTGGCTCATGTCTGTAATCCCAGACCTTTGGGAGGCTGAGGTGGGAGGATTGCTTGAGGCCAGAAGTTTGAGACCAGCCTGGGCAAGATAGTGAGACTCCATGTCCATAAACATTTAAAAAAATGAGCTGGGCATAGTGGCATGCACCTACAGTCCCAGCTACTCAGGAGGTAGTGGCAGAAAGATCACTTAAGCCCAGGAGTTCAAGGCTGCAGTGAGCTACGATCATGTTACTGCACTCCAGCTTGGGCAATAGCATGAGGCCGTGTCCCTAAAAGAAAAAAAAAAATTTCCCTTTGCCCACAGAGATCATATGAAGAGCATTTCAGTAAGCCATCCAGCAATAGAGCAATCAAGAGGTTTGGAAAATTTTGAGATGGGGGATGATGCCACAACTCACGGGGTATGAGGGTGTAGCCCACTGGGCATTGGGCTAGAGGGAGGACCCCATCCCCTCCTGCACCTCCCTTTGGTTACCTTCTCATGTATGGAAACCAAGTTCCTACCCAGGGCCAAGTACAGAACCCATCCCATGGTAGCATAAATGAGTGACACTATACTGTCCATTTGTACAGTATTTCACTGCATGCAGAATGCTTTTCATATCTCGTTTAATCTTCACACTGCATAAATGGACACTGGTGTTTGATAATTTACAAAGGGTTTTAATCAAGGTAGTTTGTGTGATCCTGCTGGCACGAAGTGAAATGTTTACTGTTCCCATTTCTGCGATGAGGAGACTTGATCTCCAGCTGCTACAGAGGTAGGCCTGAGCAGGGCAGGAGAGGGCTCCCCGGCCACCCACCAGGAATGTCTGGTGATGGTCTGGCAATGATCACATCGCCTCTCTAAGAAACGGTAATTCGGCATCCAGGGAGAGACAGGCTACCGATGATGCATACCTGTTAAGATCGAAAGTGTTAACTGAATGCATACACCTGGGAGAAGCAACCTTTTGGGCATACATGTTAAGAAACAAAATGGCGAAGAACGATGCGCTGTGCACAGCCACCGGAAAACGGAAGCAAGCCTCAGCTGCGCATGTGCATAACTCCTTAAACGCGCGCTCCGCTCATTTCCTGCGCATGCGGAAAGCCCGCCCTAAGGGAAGAATCCTGAGAGCGACGAGAACCTATAAAGTCCCAGGATTAAGGTTAAACGCCTCTCTTTTTCTCTCTTGGGCCTTCAGGCGCTCACCTAGATCTCTTCCAAAGGTTCTTTCTTGTTCTAAAGCCTTTTATTATTATTATTCTTATTTATTATTATTATTTTGAGAGGGAGTCTTGCTCTGTGGCCAAGGCTGGAGAGGAGTGGCGATCTCGGCTCGCTGCAACCTCTGCCCCCTGGGTTCAAGTGATTATCCTGCGTCAGCCTCCGAGTAGCTGGGATTACAGGCGCCCACTACCACGCCCAGCTAATTTTTGTATTTTAGTAGAGATAGGGTTTCTCCATCTTGGTCAGGCTGGTTTCCAACTCCTGACCTCAAGTGACCCATCAGCCCGGCCTTCCAAAGTGCTGGAATTACAGGCATGAACCACCAAGCCAGGCCTAAAGCCTTTTAAAATAAACTTCCACTCCTGCTCTGAACCTTGTCTCGGTCTCTTTCTGCTTGATGGCCCTCAACTGAATTATTTCTTCTTAGGAGGCAAGGACTGAAGTTGCTGTGGACCCTTATGGATTCGCAGCCTGTAACTTGGGGTAACTCGCATCTCTGCCACTGCTAGTACAGCGAGGTTAAAACAACAGGGTTAGGTCGGGCGCAGTGACTCAGCCTGTAATCCCAGCGCTTTGGGAGGCTGAGGTGGGTGGATCACCTGAGGTCAGGAGTTCAAGACCAGCCTGACCAACATGGAGAAACCCTGTCTCTATTAAAAATACAAAATTAGGCGTGGTGGCACGTGCCTATAATCCCAGCTACTCCAGAGGCTGAGGCAGGAGAACAGCTTGAACCCTGGAGGTGGAGGTTGCAGTGAGCTGAGATTGCACCATTGCATTCCAGCCGGGGCAACAAAAGCAAAACTCCAACTCAAAAAAGCAAAAACAAAATACAGGGCTAGTGACAAAAGAATTAAAAGCAGGGTCTCACAGATCCTGCTTTGTATACTCATGTTTCTAGTAGCATTATTCACCATAGCTAAAATGTGGAAGCAACTTGCGTCCCTTGTGGATGAATGAGTCCACAAAATGTGGTGCATCTACACACAATGGAATATTATTTGGTCTTACAAAGGAAGGAAATTCTGGCACATGTTACATCGTGGAACATGCTAAGTGCAATAAGCCAGTAACCAAAAAATACTGTATGATCCCATATAATGAGGTACTAAGAGTAGTGACATTCACAGAGCTAAAAGTAGAATAGTGGTTGTCAGGGGCTGGGGGAATGGGAAGTTTATTTATTTGAGATGGAGTTTTGCACTTGTTGCCCAGGCTGGAGTGCAATGGTGAAATCTCAGCTCATCACAACCTTTGCCTCCCAGGTTCAAGTGATTCTCCTGTCTCAGCCTCCTGAGTAGCTGGGATTACAGGCATGTGCCACCATGCTTGGCTAATTTTGTATTTTTAGTAGAGATGGGGTTTCTCCATGTTGGTTGCGCTGGTCTTGAACTCCCGACCTCAGATGATCTGCCTGCCTTGGCCTCCCAAAGTGCTGAGATTACAAGGCGTGAGCCACCTCACCCGGCCTGGGAAGTTTAATATGTATAGAGTTTCAGTTTTGCAAGATGAGAAGAATATGGGAGATGGATGGGGATGGTTGTACAACAATGTGAATGTACTAATATTTAATACCACCAAACTGCACACTTAAAATGGTTAAGATAGTAAATTTCATGGTGTATTTCACCATAATAAAAAAAAATTGAGGGAAAAATCCCCACAGGGCTAGTGAGAGGAAAACATGAAGGGTTAATGGGTGGGTTCTGAACCTGTGGATGTGGGACTCAGGAAAGGCTGTTTGGTTCCTGAAGTTTGCACAAAATCCCTGGATTGCTGCTTGTGCCCTGTGGACAGAAATGACCGACCTGAGCAGCAAATGCCAGCATGCAATCACAGCTGCCCCCAGTTTTCCCTCTGCCATCTCTAGTTTCAGTGGAGATTCCTCAGGGAAAAGATAATCCATATGTTCTAAAACTCAGCAGCAACTGTCTCTGGGGTGTGTGGAGAAACAGGGCCTGGAAATGGGTGTCAAAGGGCCTCCATTCCCTTTTAGAAAGAATGTGAAAAGTCTGTTAGGTTTTATTCAAAACTGCTGTTTTCAGACCTTGGCCAGAGTGGCTGTGTAGATGCTGGACTCTGGTTGAGGAGAGTGAAGTGAGAAAGAAAATAAGATTGAAACAAGGTTCTCACTACATTCTTCTAGTGATAGATTTGGAACATGAGCTAATGCTCAGGCCAGCCCAGCCAATGTTTTATGAAAACAATGTTATGTACAGCTGCCTCGGGCATCTTTCAGAGCACAAAATAGCCCCTCTCCACTCCTTCCAGGCAGCAGTTCAGTTTGTTTCTTCTTTATTGATGCAAGGGTGTGGGCAATCCTTGCAAGCCAATATGTCATTTGGTTTAGCTTTAGAAATATTTGATCATGCTGATCCAGCAGAGAAAAAAAAATGTTTCCTATAGCAGGACCATTTCATCTCTGCAGTCACTAGTCTGGGCAAATAAGAGATGAGAGCGAGGGACCTCAGCCTGACACCCAGAGCCACACTCAACTCCTAAGTCTGACCTTGATCTTCAGGCAAACTTGCAGAATCACAGCTGTTCTTTTCTCTTGCATAGAAAATTTAGAACACATGCAACATCACGAGAACGTTGTTTTCTTTCTTTTATTTGCCCTCCATTTTTTTTTGTCCAGTCTTGCTTTTTGTTTTAAAACTTTTTTTTTCTTTTTTGAGATGGAGTCTCACTCTATCTTTCAACCTAGAGTGCAGAGGCATGATCTCGGCTTATTGCAATCTCTGCCTCTCGGGTTCAAGTGATTCTCGTGACTCAGCCTCCCAAGTAGCTGGGACCACAGGTTCGTGCCACCACTCCTGGCTAATTTTTTGTATTTTTAGTAGAGACGAGGTTTCACCATGTTAGCCAAGCTGGTCTTGAACTCCTGACCTCAGGTAATTTGCCCGCCTCAGCCTCCCAAAGTGCTGGGATTACAGGTGTGAGCCACCACGGCCGGCCTGTTTTGAAACTTTGTTCAGTCCTCCAGGGATAAGCGAAAATAACAAAATCAATTCCCCAATGGTTAGATAAGATGTGGTGGCTCACAGGATGAGTGGAAGATGTTAGTGAAATGTCTATTAAGTAGGAGATTATTAATGACAGCCCTCTTCTGTTTTGTTTGCTATCCTAGGAAGACTTGGCGATAGGAGTAGGGTAATCTGGTAAATGCATCCCACAAAAGAACTGATAAAATCTATTACATGTGGCAAAAGAGGGACTCTACTATTAAGTGCTTTGGGCTAGATGAGATTTTTTAATTCTTTTTTTTTCTTAAGAGACAGGGTCTCATTCTGTTGTCCAGGCTGCAGTATAATGATGCAGTCATGACTCACTGAAGCTTCAAACTCCTGGGTTCAAGCAATTTTCCCACTTCAACCTCCCAATAGTTTGGGCTACAGGTATTAGCCACGATGTCCGGCTGCATGAGATCCTTACATGAATCACTGAAGAATTTTTACTGTGAATTTTGGCCATTAGTTATGTATGACACAGACTAGAAATCACAAAGGGGCAGTTACATTTCTTTGGGACTTCCTGGTAGAATTAAATTTAGGGTTGGAGGAGGCTTTAGAAGTCCTCTGGTTTAGTCATTGCCAACTGGCACTGAGCATTGTTAGGCCCTCCTAAAGAGCCTTAACCGTTCCATGCCCTGGTCGCACCTAGACCTACGGCACCAGAATCTCTGGGTGGGACCTAGGCATGGGAATTTTTTGAAAGCTCCCCAGGTGATTCAGCGTGCAGCCCAGGCATGCTGCTCCTGCACATCAGATGGAGAAATGCGCACCTTGGCTAAGGGTCTGTTAGTAGCAAAATCAGGACTGTAAGAACTCACCATATTCTTTTATAAACAGCAGCACTATTTACATAGTAAAGTTTGTCACTTGGTGATGCATTTTATACACATTTTATTAGAGAGTAGGAAATTACAATATTCTTAGTCCCAGAACATGAAATATTGGGGCACGAAAGGACCCTACGCAAAAAAGAAGGAGTAGCATTGTGATGAGAACATATCCAAACAAATCCCATGAACCAGGGGAAGGACGGAAGGGCCGTCCTAACTAAAATCCCACAGTGGCATCCGCATAGCTCTCTCCAACGGACCTATGCTATGGGACCACTTAAACTATCTGAATTGTCGTCAATACATGTGATTATGATGTTCTGGGTTATTTCTCACGCTCACTGGTGAACAACTCACTTCTAGAAGTCAGATCTAATAAAACCACATACACGGACACTCCCTGGTGTCTATGGGGTTTTAAAGCTGCTTTTCCTGGCTCCATTTCTCCCTGTCATTATTATACATAACTTATGTGCTCACTTGAAAGGTTTGTATTTTGTTGCAGTTTTCATGCTATCTCAGAAATATGTCACTACAATTATACACGTTGGTCATCCAAGAAAAACAGCGAACGATACCAGCATAAATACGTTCCTAGAGCAAAAGCATTGAAAATAAATTTCCTCTGGATTTTTATTTATTCGCTTTGCTTTCCAAAATGCTACATGCCACGTTTTAATCTAAAACCAATGCACACATCAGGTTTACCCAACCCCAGAGCTGAAGCTGAAAATTATAAAGATTAAAATGTGCTACTCTGAATCTATGAACAAGATGCTTCTAAACCATTATGTGTTAGGGAAAATAAGGCATTAATGCATTATTTCTTTAAAAGTAGAGGCCTGGCACGGTGGCTCATGCCTGTAATCCCAGCACTTTAGGAGACTGAGGTGGGCAGATCACGAGGTCAGTAGTTCGAGACCAGCCTGACCAACAGAGTGAAACCCCCCCGTTTCTACTAAAAATACAAAAATTAGCTGGGCATGGTGGTACATGCTTGTAATCCCAGCTACTCAGGAGGCTGAGGCATGAGAACTGCTTGAACCTGGGAGGTGGAGGGTGCAGTGAGTCATGACTGTGCCACTGCACTCCAGCCTGGGCAACAGAACGAGACTCCGTCTCAAAAATAAATAAATAAATAAATAAACAAATAAATAAAAGTAGAAATGTGTTTAAACTGAACTATCCATATTCCTTCACCATAGCATCTAGCCACTCTTGGCCCCAGTTCTTGGAGGGGTTTAAGCCTGAGGTACAATCTGCAACTACTATAGAGAACAAGGTTCTTGCCACAGGCCCATTTCAGGATTGAACCTGTGGCTTTCAGTTCTGATGCAGAGAGAAACAGGTGACTGATGTCATATCAGAAATGCAAAGAACAGCCTGGAGGTTAAGAGGCTATTCTCATCAGACATGAGTTCAAAGCCCAGCTGTGGTGTTTTCTAGCTATGTGACTCAGGCTTATTGTCCCCTCTTCTAATGACAATGACTTTAAGGCTGTTCTAAGTACTGATGGCATTCACATCTGTAACAGTGCACTGTGCACCATGTAGACTTCTGATTCTGCCACCATGTGGGGTCGTGTCCTGCTCAGCACCAGTTACCTCTTTCCTCTCCCTCTCTTGTTCTTCTCTTCCCCATTATCTGTACTTTTGTCCATTTGATCATTATTCAGTTTGTTGATGGTTGAGTCCATTATTCTAATTGTTTGTCTTTTTACCAGTTTATTGCTTGTTGGGATCACCATCAGTTCGATTTAGCTAAATGTTGAGACAGGGTTTGGTGTCTATGTGAAAGATTTGGCAGTGTTCTTTCAAAACATGGGGCCCTGGATTATTAGGTTATATTTCAATATTCTGAAGAATTTATGGAGCTATTAGCAATTCTAAACACCTACAAAAGAAATGCTGTTCATGAAAAAAAGAGTTTTGACTATTTTGACTATTTCGCCATATTGGCCAGGCTGGTCTCAAGCTCCTGAACTTAATATTTTGCAGTGACTTAGGAGAAACTTAATGATGGTTCATTAGGTGCCCCCCTGGTACTTTAAGTGTTCATGAAGGTGTACCAGGTTCTTAAAGGTGTACCACAGTTCACTAAGGTGCACCGGGTTTACCTTTAAACGCATATGGTACACCTTCCAACATGCCGTACCTGCTTGACCTGCCTTGTCTCACCCTTCCTTCCCTGCTGTGGGACAACCTGGATCCCAGGCCCCGAAGGCCCGGAGGGATTACATACACTCTTCCTGGGCAGGTGAAGTGTTCACTGCTGGAATGATTTGGGGAAGAAAGAAAATGCAGATGTTTCCACTTTTTAGTATAAATGCTTATGAAGTCAGGCCTTCTATGAAAATCTATAAACCTATGAATCATGTGCGTTTGTAAATTGAAACTTTAAGTGGCTTTGCAACCTATGTTTAAAGATGCAAATGGTCAAGTATGTAAAAAGACTAAATATAATTTTTCTAAAAAAGAAAGTAGAGTGGCTGGGTGCAGTGGCTCACTCCTGTAATCCCAGCACTTTGGGAGCTGAGGCTGGCGGATCGTGAGGTCAGGAGATTGAGACCATCCTTGCCAACAGGGTGAAACCCTGTCTACTAAAATACAAAAAATTAGCCAGGCGTGGTGGTGGGCACCTGTAGTTCCAGCTACTCAGGACGCTGAGGGAGAAGCATCGCTTAAACCCGGGAGGCAAAGTTTGCAGTGAACCGAGATCATTCCACTGCATTCCAACGTGGTAACAGACCAAGATGCCATCTCAAAAAAAAAAAAAAAAAAAAACTAAATACAAAACACAAAAAAAGGAGGCTGGGCACGATGGCTCACACCTCACACTTATAATCCCAGCACTTTGCGGGGCCAAGGCGGTTGGATCATCAGAGGTCAGGAGTTTGAGACCAGCCTGGTCAACAGGATGAAACCCCATCTCTGCTAAAAATAGAAAAATCAGCTGGACATGGTGGCACATGCTAGGATTATAATCTTTGCTACTTGGGAGGCTGAGGCAGGAGAATCACTCGAACCTGGGAGGCAGAGGTTGCAGTGAGCCAGGATAAGGCCATTGCACTCTAGCCTGGGCAACAAGAGTGAAAATCCATCTCAGAAAAAGAAAGTAAGAAAGAGAGAGGTATATCAATTATTTTAAAATCGTTTCATGCCCATCAAGATGATAATGAAGGACTTACCATCCTGACGGCTGAAACTCGAGCACTCTTTCCTTTGCTGGATGTGTTTTGCTTTGGAGGTAAATAACTAAGAGGAAGTGCAGAGCAGGACGAGCTGTAGATAAGCGTGGTATTTAGTCCCAGGTGGGGGAAACCGAGAGAGCCCCACAAACCTTGCTCTCCTCTCTCATCGTTTTATCATAGAGAATGAAAATGCAAATAAGATTTCTAACCCTTTCTTCTTTATAAAGAGGAAAAAGGCAAGCAGGGGGAGAAGTTAGTAATTTGCTTCCTGAAAAACTAAAAATAGGAATCTTTGTATTTCCAAGAAAGAGTTCTGCAGGACATGCTGTGAAGCAAGTAAAGTACTGTACACACTCATATGAAGCTTTCAAAGCAAAAATGGAAAAGCATTCAGTGAGCAGATGCTTGAAATTTGGTCTCAACCTCAGTGAAACAGCTCTGGCTCCAGGCTACGGGACTCTCCCAAGAATCATGATATAATTTATGGGCAGACGGTTCATCTAATTTCTTCACCTGTAGGTTTAAAGCATACTTAGTATTTATATTTAATAGAGATGCTGGCTGGATCATGAGAAAGGTGATGAAATGATATAGGAATGAGCAGAGGGACCCTCCCCTCTCAGAGTGATCACAGCATCTTACTTCATGGAACTACTCATCCAGGTCTGGCCATACCACATTCTGAACAAAACAGATATTGAAAAGAGCATTTAATGGGCACCTAAGGCAAATGTTTTCAAATGACCTAACTGTTATTTTTAGAATTGCATTCAGTTCATATAAAATTAAGCTGCTAATAGATGTCATACATAAAGCTGGGACTTGATCCACAAAGGTGACTATGTAATAAGCCCACAGTACAGTCTTTAAAAATCCAATTTTACATTTGTAATTTTTTATTCACGTGATTGAATAAAGTTAAAAAGTGGCAGAAGGTTTGCAGTGAAATACTCCAGCCCCCTCCCCATTTCTGAGGTGCCCATTAGAGTAGCCACCCTGCCTCCACGGCTTCACTTTTCAAGGTTGCAGTACGATGAGATATTTTGAGAGAAAGATTCACACAACTTTTATTACAGTATCTTACTAGAATTAGATTTTATTATTAATTATTGTTCTTCTTCTTTTTTTGAGACAGAGTTTTGCTCTGTCGCCCAGGCTGGAGTGCAGTGGTGTAATCTCGGCTCACTGCAACCTCCACCTCCCAGGTTCAAGCAATTCTCATGCCTCAGACACCTGAGTAGCTGGGATTACAGGCATGCTCCACCATACCTGGCTATTTTTTTTTTTCTATATTTTTAGTAAGAGACAGGGTTTTGCCATGTTGGCCAGGTTGGTCTCAAACTCCTGGACTCAAGTGACCTGTCCACCTCAGCCTTCCCAAAGTATTGGGATTACACGCATGAGTCACTGCTCTTGGTTTTGTTGTTCATATTTCATTGTGCCTTTATTTGTTTATTTACTTACTTACTCATTGATTGATTGACAGGGTCCTGCCCTGTTGCCTAGGCTGGAGTGCAGTGGTGCAGTCATAGCTCACTGCAGCCTTGATGTCCCAGGCTCAAGTGATCCTTCTACCTCAGCATCCGCAGAAGCTGGGTCACCACGCCCAGTTAATTAAAAAAAAAGTTTTAAAGATAGAGTCTTGCTGTGTTGCCCAGGCTGGTCTTGAACCCCTGAGATCAAGTGATCCTCCTACCTGGGCCTCCCAAAGTGCTGGGATTACAGCTGTGAGCCACTGCATCTGGCCTATTTTATAAATTAAACTTTATCATAGGTTTATGTGTGTATAGTATGGGAAAAAAACAGTATACATAGAATTGGATGCTATCTGCGGTTTCAGGAATCCACTGATGGTCTTCAAATGCGTCCCATCAGTGGATTCCTGAAACCGCAGATAAGGGAGGGATTACTGTATTTGTTTCTTGTTTGTCCTTACGGAGTTTATGCAAGCAAATACAAACAGATACTTAGTCTCCCTTTTATATATAAGCAGAATTGTGCAAAGTACACTTAACAATGTGCTTTGGAGATCTTCCCATATAGGCAGGCAGGCATTAGCCTAATTTTCTTACAGGTGCATAAGTATTTTATTGTATGTAGGTTCCATGATTTATTTAGCCAGTCCTCTATGGATGGGCCTCGAGGTTTCTATTCTTTTTGCTATTTTCAAATAAAGCCATATCACCTTGAATCTAAAGATATCTGAAAGAATTCTGACAAAAACTGTCAAATCGCACCACTTTACATTCCCATCAGCCATGGTTCCCGTTTCCCCAGAGCCTTAGCAGGGTACAGGAGCGACTGCTGGAGTTTTGCTACTCGGAGGATTCGCAGACATGGTACATTTCTTCCCTCTTACTAAGAATGAGGTTGAGCATCTTTCCATATGTTTTAGGATCCTTACATTCCTTTTTCCTTTTTTGTGAGCTGTCTGTTCAGATCTTTTGTCTATTTTGATTGTTTTAAGTTTTTAAAAGGATTTCCAGAAATGTCTATATTAATATATTAGCCATTTGTCTGTGATGTGAGCGGCAAAGAGTTTTTTTTTCTCTTTGGTGGGTTTTCCCCCTCAGTGGAAAAGTGGCTTAAAAAATATATATATATTAAAATATCTGTATTTGAAAATATATATATATTATTTATGAAATATATGTTTTATGTAAATAAATAAATACATGTGTTTGCATATATTTTTATGAATCTTTTCTTTCATGGTTTCTGAATTTTAAATCAGTTGAAAAGGTTTGCCAAATCTACAGCTATGAAGAAATTCTCCTGTTTTCTTCTAGTATTTATTAGTTTTTATTTTAATTTTTATTTATTTATTTACTTTGAGATGGAGTCTTGCTCTGTCACCCAGGCTAGAGTGTAGTCGTACAATCTCAGCCCACTGCAATCTGCACCTCTTGGGTCAAGCAATTCTCCTTTCTCAGCCTCCCTAGTAGCTGGGATTACAGGCATCTGCCACCATGCTTGGTTGATTTTTGTATTTTTAGTAGAGATGGGCTTCTGTCACATGGGCCAGGCTAGTCTTGAACTCCTGAACTCAAGTGATCCACTTGCCTTGACCCCCCAAGTGCAGGGATTACAGTCTTGAGCCATAGCACCTGGCCTATTTTTTAAATTTTTGGTAGAGATCGAGTCTCGCTGTGTTGCCCAGGTTTGTGTTAAACTCCTGGCCTCAAGCAGTCCTCCCACCTCAGCCTCTCAAAGTACTGGGATTACAGATGTGAGCCACGCAACCAGATAGTCTTTGATTTTGGAAGAATTGAAGCCTTGTAGAGTAGAGACAATGCTATAATAAACTAGCATATACCCCCACCTAAATTCAACTGCTATCAAGATTTTGTCATACTTCTTTCTTCTACCTCCTCTCTCTCTCTCTCTGATTCTCTCTCTACAAAATTATTTTAAAGCATACCCAAAATATCAAGTAATTTTACCTCTATATACTTCAATATGCATTTTAAAATTATGGACATTTCCTTATATAACTATAATGCTATTATATGTGACAAAATTAACAATATTATTTGGCATCATCTAATACTTGATTTGTATTCAATTTTCTCCAGTTGCTTCAAAAATGTATTTGTACAACTGGTTTGTCCAACAATGATGTATTTGTGGCTTCATTTCTGAAAACATTTAACTCTTTATTTATTTGTTTGAGATGGAGTCTTGTTTTGTCACCCAGGCTGGAGTGCAGTGGCAGGATCTCAGCTCACAGCAAACTCCACCTCCTGTGTTCAAGTGATTCTCCTGCCTCAGCCTCCTGAGTAGCTGGGACTACAGGCACACACCACCACATCTTACTAATTTTTGTATTTTTAGTAGAGACCAGTTTTGCCATGTTGGCCAGGCTGGCCTCAAACTCCTGACCTCAGGTGATCCGTCCACCTCAGCCTCCCAAAGTGCTGGGATTATAGGCATGAGCGACCATGCCTGGCCTACACATTTAACTATGTAAATGTTTGATCCATTGGAAATTCATCCTGGTGTGAGGCATGATTTATTTATTCTTCCTTATGGTTACCCAGTTGCCTTCATGTTTATTTGGCAATCCATTTTTCTTCATTGACTTTCAATGACAGGTTTCAAAATTCATGTATTCTTATATATATCTGGGATGACTTCTGGCTTTCTAATATGTTCTACTGTCTTCTTCATTCACTTGCTAGTACCACGATTGTAATTATTGAAGTTGTGTAATTATTTAATAACTGGTAGCTCTTGCTTATTTATCCTTTAGATAATTTAGAGAAATTTAGAACTTTAGAATCCACTTGCCTAGTTTATTTTTTTCTTAATGGTTGGTATTTTATTGGGAATATGTAAAATTTAATAAATTAACTTAGGAAGAATTGATGTGTTGATAACCTTGAACTTCCCTAATCTAGAACATTTTCTTTAAAATTATTTTGTATTCTTTAGGAGTGTTTTCCAGTTGTTTACGTGGACTTGACGTGTTTCATGTTAAGTTATTCGTTGGTACTGAATTGCGCTGTTACTGTAATGAGTGTGGTCTTTTATTCCTCTGCAGTCTTTGAATGGGCTGCTGTTTGGAGGTATAGCTTTCAACAGTGCCAACGTCTTGCTCTCTGCCTCAAAAAATGCTCCAAGGCCCAGCTCACCCATGCTAAGACAAGCAGGGCACATCCCTGGGTCAGAGCCGGAGCAGGTCACGGCAGCTCGAGGCCTCCCATCCTGACTCCCAACCTCTTCACAGGGAAGGCTCAAGGAGCTGGGAAACTGTACAGAGAAGACATAAACTGAGTTGTGAAAAAGGAAACTCTAAGAGCTGGGAGGTTCTTTCTCTCTCATCAAGCTTTAAGAAAGCTAAACTTTCTCTAATATGAGGCAAATAATTTGCTATGTGATTAATGTAGATGCGCTGCAAGACAGGCATCTATCCGATCATTGCTTTGGATTCACAGCGAAGCTTAGCAAAGGCCGAAAGCAATCATTCTACTCACAGCCCTGGGCTCGGCGGTCACTTTGAGTATGGGACTCTCTTCTGCCCCTCCCACCTACACAACATTACCCCTGACTCCTCACCCCTTTAGGTGCCCTCACTCATGACCAGGCTGGGCAGGATTAGCTTCTCTGCTGCGAGAGGGATGTCAAGGCAGTCAAAGTGGGGTTGGCAGTTACCTCTGCTGAAAAGTCCTCTGATTGAGACACCAGGCTCAACCTGCCTTCCTGCCAACTGCTGATGGCAGCAGTGGTCCGTCTGGGGAAGCTGCTGTGAGGATGCCAGCTGCAGTGGGGAAGCCATGGCTGGGACTGTGTGCTCTGTGGAGCTGGCAGGGGCCAGGAATAGGTGATCCAAGCAGGAGCCCTGCACCCTACCGAGTTGGCAGGATGAGAGCCTGTTCTCTCAGGCACAGCTGCAGCTGCAGCTGCCCAGCCATGACTCTGGACCTGGGCATCCCTGCACTCTCAGGGGCCTGGGAGGCCTCCTACACCTGCAGGATCCTTAGAGTGCCTACTCCCACTCCCTGGCTTCTCCTCTCTCCTGGTGCCCACTCCAGTGCAAAGTTGTGGGGGAGCCAGCCCCCTGCTGCCTCAGCCCTCTCTGGACTTTGGGGGCTGATGAGTGTGGGAGGGAGGATGGGGGTGTTGAGGGCAGCTGAGTGCGGTCCTATGGGCGCCCCTTGGTGGAGACAGCCTGGGTAGCATGGAAGGCATGGTGATGGCAGTGGGAGGCAGATTGGTTCCTAGGCAGGAAGTTGCAGGTCCCTTGTGAAACCCCACCTTCAAGCTAGGGATGGCCTGAATCCTGGGGGCCAGGCTGCCTGTTCCAGGTGGAGTCTACAATCTGGAGTGAGAACTTCATTGATGCTTTTTGGCCAGTCAGATGGTGCTTTTTCCAGGCCTGCCTAAGGCTGCCTATGGACCATTCAGCATGCACTTCCTCCCTTCTGAGCCCATAAAAACCCCAGACTCAGCCAGACTAACACCCTTATCTGGACTACCTGCCTGTAGAAAGGAGCTACCCTAAGGATCCTGTGACACCGTGACCTCCCCTCTCTGAGAGACTGGTGAGGACTGGACAGGTTCATTATGGTGACGTCAGAGCAACCCCTCACCCTTTTCTCATTTCCACACCGTGGCAGGCTCCCTGCCAGTCTGAGTAGTTTGTCCCACTTGTATCTCTGGGTTTTTGCAGAGCTCTATATCCAATCAGTTCCTCAACCTGGGCAATTCTTCCCTCACCATACTGCCCCCGCCATCCCTTCCTTTCCTTTCTTGCTGCCATCATCGCAGAGTTTGAGACTTGTACAATCACAATAGCCTCTGAACTACCTCTGGTGTTTCCTCCTTCCTTCCATCCTCCATAGGGCCAGAACATTTGTGCCTTCCACGCTCCCAAGGTCTGCCATTGTCCATAAACACACACCACTTGCCTTGTCATTCAAGGCTCTCCCCTGCCCAGACAAGCTCCATTCATTCTGCCTTCTTTTTTTTTTTTTTTTTTGAGACAGGAGTCTTGCTCTGCCACCCAGGCTGGAGTGCAGTGCCATGGTCTCAGCTCACAGCAACCTCCACTTCCAGGTTTTAAGTGATTCTCCAGGCATGCTCCACCACCTGGCTGACATTTGCATTTTTAGTAGAGATGAGGCTTCACCATGTTACCCAGGCTGGTCCCAAACTCTTGGCCTCAAGTGATCCTCCCACCTCAGTCTCCCAGAGTGTTGAGATTACATACCCGAGCCACCGTGCCTGACCCATTCTACCTTCATGTGTCCTTTCCTCCTGCTCACCAACCTCCATCTTTTCACAAATCAAAATCCCACCCATCTACGAAGCCTTCCCAGGCTCCCTTAGCCCTGGTTCCTCATTGCCTGTAACTTGTGCAGTGCATCAGTTGTGATTCGTTAGGTGCATGCTCGCTCATGCACTTCTGAGCTGCTGAAGGAGCCTGCTACCCAAAGCACACTGGTTCATAATTGTGTCCAGCTCACTTTTGTGCCCAGAGCCACCAGCTACTTGATAATTACCATGGACACTCTTCTGCTCTTTCCATGTGAATTGCTTTGATTTCTAGTTGCTTTTTTGGATACCAATAGGTAACACTTATATCCAGCTCACTAAGTGGCTGAGAGAATGTCGCCCCCTCCTTCCTCAGTCAAATGTTCTTGCTGGAACATGATCCACAGTCTGTCCCACTGTCTACTCATGCCTTGCCTGCACCCGTTAATACGATTCTTGGTTTACTCTTGTTTAGTGAGAAGGAAGCCTGTTCACTAGCTTCAGTACATTGTTCCTTCACCCTTTTAAAAGATGTCTAAAAGCACTTAAAAGTTCCTCTTTTTAGGCAGAGTGCAGTGGCTCACACCTGTAATCCCAACACTTTGGGAGGCTGAGGCAGGCACCTGAGGTTGGGAATTCGAGACCAGCCTGACCAACATTGAGAAACTCCATCTCTACTAAAAATACAAAATTAGCCAGGCATGGTGGCAGATGTCTGTAGTCTCAGCTACTCAGAGGCTGAGGCAGGAGAATCACTTGAACCCAGGAGGTGGAGGTTGCAGTGAGCCAAGATCATGCCATTGCACTCTAGCCTTGGCAATAAGAGTGAAACTCTGTCTCAAAAAAAAAAAGTCTCTCTTTTTAGAGGCTTGATCTGTTTTAAATATAAGGACTGGATGCTGGTATGGCCACAGCTCTAGCCTGTCTCGGATGGGACCGAGGTGGGGGGACTGATCGAATGTGTCGAGTAGTTACTCATACCTAGGTGCTCCCAAGCAGGTCCCAAGCAGGACGGCATGTGAGAAGTCTCATTTTAGCACCAACAGGCCTGACATGTGATTGTTCCAACACTGTCCCTTGTTTAAGATAAAAATAATTTGACTTTTTTTTTTTTTAACATTCTAGAATGTTTTGAGAGGAATGAGGAGCAAACCAAGGCCAAAGGTAAAGAAGTCTGAATTCAAGTGGTAGCAAAAGGTAAGGGTGTTTATTGTCAGATGTGGCTAAAAGGCGGGTAGGACCCTGGCTCTGCAGAATCGTGCAGATGAGGCAAAGGAGCAGCTCAGAGGCAAAGCTGCAACTTAGGAGAACTGGTCTCAACCAGCCAGAAGTCACAGTGAATCCTTCAAGGTGACTGGAGCCAACTGGTTCCCGGAGACCCCCTACCCTTGGGACAGCCTAAGGCTTAAGACTACAGATGGATATTATTAGAAAATGGGACCACACCAGAACACGGGGGAGAATCTCTCATTCCATGGACTTTACACTCCAGGAGATATGAAATAGCCCAGTGGGAGGGGTGGGGTTTGCAATGCAATGGAATCTGTTAACAATATGTTGGCTCATTCTTCTCTAGAAATATTCTGTCTGCCCTAGCGGGTAGCTCAGATGCTGGCAGGACTGACCTCCTCAGCTATCTCAGGGAAAAAAAAAAAAAAAATCAATCCTCAGCCCTTTTTTACATTGCGAGTCATAAGAGAATGTGCTTCCACCCCAGGGTAGTATGTGCCAGCCAGATGTTGAGGTCCTTTGAGCAAGGGTCCCAGGGAATAGGAGGATCATGGACAGTTACAACTAACTGAATCCTCAACAGCCAACAGAGAAGTAATCTGACCTTTTGTTCCAGTTATTCTCAGGGAAAATAGTTGAGCGTTCCCTGCTCTCTGTTTATCTCTTTTCTAGCTTCTTGTGTACTGGTCATAACTTCAGGCAATGGAATGACTGACCATTCTTTGCATCATCCACGATAGCAGGGATGGAGTCAGAAGTGAGCTCTTTGGTGGGCTGGGTGGAATTATAGGGGAACCACTTGCACGCTGATAATTGATCTCCCTCCTCGTGAGACTCAGAGTTTGGGGGCCTTGCTGTCCTCCCAGAGTGCTCTGCCAAGTATGCTGAAGTTCAACAGATAACTTGTATTTCAAAAAAACAACTCTGGGGCTCTGCACCCAGAAAACATAAGAGAAGGACATCATGAGTTCTTTTAGATTTTAAGTGTGATTTTCTAAGAGATTTATGTTATGCAGTTAAGAAAAAAAACTTAGCAAAGGAAAAATATTCAAAAAGTTTCAAAAGCTTAGACCCTTAGTAAGTGTGCTTTTCTTAGTTACAAATGTCTAGACTGTACAGGACAATGATGACAATGCTCACAAAGCCCCATGCCGATGGGTCCACTCAAGCCGATGGCTGGATGGCACTGGGCCAAGACGCTACAGAAGGAGGGAGGAGGGTGGAATGAGTGATCCTCCTGTGCGGCACACGGGAACTGCTTGGGAGAGGTTGATAATCCCTACCCTCTGGTTTTGAGTAAACAGGTCTGGGTGTGGACCAGAAAGCCATATTTTTCAAGAGCTTTATCAAGCAATTTATTTATTTATTTAGAGTAGGGGTATTGCTCTGTTGCTCAGGCTGGAGTGCAGTAGTGCAATCATGGCTCACTGCAACCTTGAACTCCTGGGCTCAAGCAATGTTTCAGCCTCAGCCTTGCAAAGTGCTGGGATTACAAGTGCATATTACCATGCACAGCTACTTAAAAAGACTTTTTTTTTTTTTTTTTTTGTACAGATGGAGGTCTCACTATGTTGGCCAGGCTTGTCTTGAACTCCTGGGCTTGAGTAATCCTCCTGTGTAGGCCTCTCAAAGTGCTGGGATTACAGGCGTGGGGCCTGGACATTTCTCAAGCAGTTCTACTGATCATCCAATCTGGAAAACAGTAGCCTTGATGGACGATCATCTGTTCCAAACACATAGTGATATGGCTCTAGTTAAAATATTTTATTTCAGTGAATCTAGAATTTCCCCTCCATAAATAAATATGCAGATACTCACCTATAATTTGATATTGCAACCAAAAGAATATTCTCTTCTTTTATGTATTTTTTTTTTAAAGGATTGATCTAAGGGTACTAAAATCCACATAATCACCTTACATATGAATTCCAAAAACCCAACCAACTCATCAGTAGGAAAGTTTTCCTCTCCCCTTATAGAATGTATGAGACTGCTGTGGTCAAGGTTTCCTTGGTGAATCGGCTGCAGAATGCTGGCTAAGTCTTAGCCACTGAGCTCAGCGTCCTCAGGAAACTGGCTCTGGAATGGCCACTAAGGCACCAAGAGTAGGAGCTTTCTGTCACCTACCTATACCATGAAAGAACACTTTAAAGCCATTTTTTTAAATTAAAGGATATTAAACCATTTCCCTAGATTTCATGGAAATCATAGGCTCAAATCATCTACTTTTAACACCAAAGTTACAAAACAATTTACAATAACATTTTAGTTAAAAAAAATCCTTGCAGCTTATGGCTAAAATGAAATCTCCAAATCATCTTGGTCCTAATGAGGATTAATCATCATCATTCAATAAACACGGCCATGTTGCAAATGGCATGCTTTCGGTGTTCTACAGGCATGAACCTATTTGATCTTCATAACAACTCTGTGTGCTATGTACTACTATCTTTCCCATTTTACAGATGAGGAAACTGGGGGCAAAAGTTAAGTTATCCACCCATGCTAATACAAGTCATAACTAGAAGTGTTGGAATTTGAATGAACATTAGTAGCTTCAGCAGCCACAGAGAAAGCCTGCAGTCAGACTTAAGGTTAGCAAAGCTTTTAAGGTAAATGACAGCATCTGTTTAAGAAACAGACTAAACAATTGCTAATTTTAAAAAAAAAAAAACTATAGTATCACAATCGAAGGACTGATGTTATTTCTTGCTTTAGCTTTAATTAAAGAATTTTCTAGATGTTTGCCACCTGTTTCTTACCCTTTTAAAATTATCCTAATTCTCCCAGCTGTTTCTTAACATTCAATGGTATATTATTATTTAGCATATTTTCTCCATGAATTCACAAAGCAAATGCAACACAGCACTAGATCAAATGACAGATTTGATTTCAATTCTGTTGGCAGTACCTTCTGTGTTTAATTACTCATTGTGTTAAAAGCTAAAGCTGGTTATTCCTCACTTGTCACCTGCAGTATAAAAATGGAACTGTCTATAACAAAAACACTTACTTTCCTTCTGGAGAAGGTTTGAAAGAATCAGAAGTGTCACAAAGCACATTTTCACTAGGCAGTTTGACAGATGATGAAATCAAACTGGCTTCCGGTCTTCCTGCTCATTCAAGTATGTGTGTTCCATTCATTAATTTCTTCATTTTGCAAATATTTATTGAGCATCTGCTATGTACCAAGCATTGGGCAGTAATGGTTAGAAGTCCTAACTATCAGGCAAAATACGAAATTTAAGTACAAAAATGTTTTCCAAATCCTGTTTAGATTTGTTTAGAGATATCTGCCTTTTTGAAATATTTATTTTCAAAATAATTGAGAGTTCACTATACGTAAACTCCCACACTGACTTCCTCACATTCATTCAGCCAAGCAAATTTAAACAGAAGTTGATGCCTTTCCTACACAATTTGCAATGACATCACATGATACCTCATATCTAAATAATATGCTGCTACAGATGACCAAATTTAGTTTTCGTTTAAATCTTTATCAATTCAAGGTTATTTCAGCACATAGGTGGGAGGCTTATTAAAACTTTACTATCTGAGAAATTGTATTTTCTTTTTTTTATCCTCATGGGTTCAAGCGATTCTTGTGCCTCAGCCTCCCAAGTAGCTGGGACTACAGGCGTGTGCCACCACGCCCAACTAATTTTTTGTACTTTAATAGAGGCAGAGTTTCACCATGTTGCCCAGGCTGGTCTTGAACTCCTGAGCTCAGAGAATCCACCTGCTTCAGTTTCCCAAAGTGCTAGGATTACAGGTGTGAGCCACTGCACCTGGCCTGTATCTTCATTTTTAAGACAAAAACGTATAAATCCGTTCTATAACATTGAGGTATAGGCAATTATCACATACATAATACATGCAAGTTAGTCCAAAATCACAGAAAATATACAATAAACTAACATAAAAGACAGATTCCAATAAATAAAATGTCACACTGAAAACACAGTAATCTGATATTGGGATTTCTAGTACTGCACTGATATTTTTTATGTAAAGCATGAAGCAGAGTCTGGAATACACCATCTCAAAATATGCCACTCTGGCATAAGGATTATTCTGAGTTGAAGACAACTGAGGTAGGGGAAGTACAACTCTTCTTTATTTATTTATTAATTTTTGAGATGGAGTCTTGCTCTGTCACCCAGGCTGGAGTGCAGTGGCATGATCTCTGCTCACTATCACCTCTGCCTCCCAGGTTCAAGTGCTTCTCCTGCCTCAGCCTCCTAGGCAGCTGGGACTACAGGCAGATGCCAAGACACCTGGCTAATTTTTGCATTTTTAGTAGCGACAGGGTTTCGCCATGTTGCCAGGCTGGTCTTGAACTCCTGACCCAAGTGATCCACTCGCCTCAGCCTCCCAAAGTGCTGGGATTACAGGCGTGAGCCACTGCACCTGGCTGAAGTGTAACTCTTAACACTGGTGAGGAGATGAGTCTGCACAAACGAACCTTACTAAAATAAGGTTCGTTATCTCCCCTAGCTTCCCCATATATTTCCCAGCAGCTTCCCCACAGTTTATCATCCCTTGAAGCCCAAAGCGCCTTTCCTTTGTGAAGAAGGGTATATAAGCTCCCAAGTCTGACCTCTTCTTTGAGTGTTGCTTCTTTTCTGTGAACTTCCGTGCACATAAATTATTAACATTTGTATTCTTTTCTGCTGCGAACCTGACTTTTGTCAGTTACATTTGCAGGCCCCTGGTCACTGCACAAGAGAAGCTAAGGAAAGAGTTTTTCCTCCCTGACAAGTGCATGGAAGGTCATGTATTCCTCATGAAAGCAATAGGTTTTATTTTAAATTTGAAATAATACAGTAGTCAATTCTTTCTCCCGATACCAAAATGACAGAGTACAGAATAGAGCCAGAGGATACCCAAGCAATGTTATTCCTCTGCCAGGGCCGGGCCCACACAGAAGCCACACCTCCAGTTCTAGAATATTCTCTCAGGCACCAAGGTCCTCAATAGGTGTGTGCCTGTGCATACTGCAACAGCTGTGTGCATAATGTTCTTCATGACGCTGTCTGGCTATTTAAACTCAAGTCAGTTAGAGAGAAAGCATATTCACATAAGAAATTCTGTCTACTTAACAGGAAAATCTCCATCAAGGATGCAATTGTAAACCACTTTTTGGAGATTCCTTGGAAGGATTCTTACGAGGTGACAATGACTCTGAGCCTTCTGTGGACCCTCCAAGATATAGAGTCTATTTGTTGCTGGTGGACTCCCAGTTTTCAATAGAGATTACGCTTTTCTCAAATCAGTTTCTGTGTGGTGCTCTATGGAACAAGAGAAATAATAAAGCCGGCCAATGCAGGCCAAATTTGACAGCCCATGGAGATATCTGATTTAAAAGACAAATGCCTGAAAGAATAGTCCACAATCTGGCCAAGACATTAAGAGATTTCAAGTCGGAAAGTGACAGCCATCATTACATTATCATGGACCATATGAAAATACCCTGCAGCCTCTCATCCATGATAAACTGATGGTGCGTGCACTGCCGTGCGACGGTGTGCACAAACACTGCTGTAAGGAGCTCGCTGACACAGGAGGAGGGCACTAGGCACTGTTCTCCCAGGGAGGCGGGCTAATCCCGTCCTCTTGGGGAGGGACGGTGTTTAATGCATTTGATTTTAGTGAAAGCTCTAGAAAGCGCCAAAAATCCAACAGCTGTACATAGTTCCCATTAGGAATCATGACCTCAACTCATAATTTTTGGGAAAGCAGGATTTATTGTATTGTTTGTCAAATTCAAGTTTTATTTTATGTCCATAAAGCTGTGGAAAGGAAAACACTGTCTTTTTCTGACTATAACAGGCTGTTTGCAGCTCCCTGACAATCCAACACTCTGCTGAAGAGAAGAGGCACAGCCTCCAGGGCCTCAGGAGGGATTTTTCCGGATTACTAGTTGCACAAAGCCAAAGTCAAAGCATGTTCAGACCCCAGCCTTCCTAAGCTCTGCTTCTCACACAGACCCACCATGCCTGGCCCAGCATGGACGCTCTTGACCACTTTCAAAGCCCAAATGCCTTTTTTCAACTCATGTGTGATGACTATCCAGATACAAGGGTCCACGCAGTCCCCAGAGAATTGCTGGGTCTTTTCAGAGACAACAGGCTCTGCCCCAAACCCTGGGCTACCTCTTCCCTTTCATGTTACAAATAAGCTCTTTCCACAGACACTTTTTTTTTTTTCTTTTTGAGGCAGGGTCTTGCTTTGTCACCCAGGCTGGAGTGCAGTGGCACAATCATTGCTCACTGCAGCCTCAAACTCCTGGACTCAAGGGATTCCAGCCCCACTCAGCCTCCTGAGTAGGTGGGACTACAGGCATAGGCCACTGTAAATAGCTAATTTTTAGCAAACATCTTAACACGGAGAGCCAGTGTGGCCGCCAAGTGCTCCACTACCCCATAAGCAGGGAGGAAGGGAATTTTGAGCTAAAAGTGGCAACTCAAGATCCAGGTGGCTTTGTCTAAAGTAGCCCAGTAACAATCAAACCCCTGAACAGAAAGATAATCAAACACAGGACAAACCATGACCATGGCCTGAGGCTCTAGAATTTAAACTGGAAACCGTGAAAATTAACCATCCTCTTTGAATTTCTTAGAGGACTGATAGAAGACAATGTGTGCAAAAAATTTTTATTCTCCTTGTCATCCATGTTTACACCTATGAGATACTTTGTTTGCTGAAGAATATACTTTTTAGGAGATTTTCAGTCTCAGAGAAGAAATGTTTTTAAATGGATTGTGACTCACTGTGGATGCCTGTGTGAGGAAAACCAGGGATGTAAAGGTCAGGATTTTGTGCAATTTGTTGGGCTGTCAAACTTTAATGAGTCTTCTGCCAACATGATTTTGTTCGGTTAAAACTAAAACTAACCAGACGTATGACAAATATTTACGGTCGGGGTCAAGAGTGTTTACTCTTCGGTAGTTAGCTTTGAAAACAAAAGAGCTTTGACCACAGATGGACTGAAGGGAACCAAAGCTGAAACGGAGAGCTCCCTGGAAGCTTAAGTGTCAAACACACAGACCTGCTTTCCAAAGCTCATCACTTCCAGGAGTCGGCCATGAATATAGATGATGAGCTTCGTGGCAATGTCTATTTTTAAAGGCCAGCACACACACATACAATATGATATGGTTTCCCTGACAAAGCCAAAACTGCCAAATAATTACCACATTTCTAATTTTACATTTGAGCTAACAAACACCAAAGCAGAAGCTGAGGTTTGATTTTAACTTTTGCTCTACTAAAATTAAACTAGATTGTCACGTACCTCATTTTCTCATTACAAACTCTGTTTTTAAAAATATTATGACAAATGCATTTTTAAAAAGATGATTGCAAACTACATTTTTTTAAATGTATATTTTTTGGATGTTACTCATACATATGTACACATACATGTATAATACACATGTAAACCATGTAAACAAAGATAATAGAAGAAAAGATGATCAATTCTAAGAAGAAATAACAGCCTCATTCCATGAGGTATCATGAAGCCTAGAAATCAGAATTCATGTTTCAGATTATAATCATATTTAAAAATTTTTTGTTAGTATTAGCAATATTACAAAAGCCATCAGGACTGTGTAAATGGAGACAAATTATGTATATATTATGTATGTTTCAGAAATTATCATTGCACATATTAAAATCAGTCAAACTTACAGATATCCATGGCCATGTTGTTATGTCTTGAAGATGAAAGGGGAGAGACAGAAAGAGAATAAGAGAAAAAGAGAATATAGGAAGCGATGAAAAGGAAAGAGGAGAGGAAAAGAGAAAGAAAAGGAAGGAAAAGAAAAGGAGAAGAGAGGAAGGGAAAGGGGGAGAGAGAGCAACAGGAGAGAGGTGGGAGAGAAAGGAGAGGACTCCCCTTATAGTGTCCCTAAATATTCACCCACCCTCTGACAAACCAAATAAGGTCAGGTGGCAACCCAGATAGTCAACTGTGCTGGTTATTTTAAAAACGTTCATTCAGCGCAACAGCTGAGCTGAATTGTTTTTGATACATAGTCACCTAATCCAATTCAACTTGTGCATTCATCTACTCTTGAAGCTGGGGTTCAGCAAGGGAAGTAAGGTATTAGCCCTGCCTCTTTTTTATTTTTTTGAGACGGAGTCTTGTCCTGTCATCCAGGCTGGATGGAGCGCAATGACAATCTCCGTCTCCCGGGTTCAAACAATTCTCCTACCTCAGCCTCCTGAGTAGTTGGGATTAGAGAAGTCCGCCATCACACCAAGCTATTTTTTGTATTTTTAGTAGAGATAACGTTTCACCATGTTGGCCAGGCTGCTCTCGAATTTCTGACCTCTTGATCTACCCGCCTTGGCCTCCCAAAGTTTTGCGATTACAGGCCTGAGCCATAGCTCTCAGCCTATCCTTGCCTTTTTAAATAAATTTTTTTTTTTTGAGATGGAGTCTCACTCTTTCACCCAGGCTGGAGTGCAATGGTGTGATCTCAGCTCACTGCAACCTCTACTTCCTGGGTTCAAGCAATTCTCCTGCCTCAGCCTCCTGGGTAGCTGGGATTACAGGCGCGTGCCACCATGCCCGGCTAATTTTTCTTTTGTATTTTTAGTAGAAAAGGGGTTTCACCGTGTTGGTCAGGCTGGTCTCCAACTCCCGACCTCATGATCTGCCTGCCTCCACCTCCTAAAGTGCTGGGATTACAGGTGTGAGGGCCAATAAATTTTTTAAATTTGATTTTTTATTTAAAAAAAAATTTTTTTAGAGATGGGGGGGATCTCACTATATTGCCCTGGCTGGTCTTGAACTTTGGCCTCAAGCAATCCTCCCACCTCAGCCTCCCAAAGTGCTGGGATACAGGCATGTACCACTATGCCCCTCCCATTCCTGCCTTTGTTTTCTGTGTATTTAGTAATACATCACTACCTGAATATAAGAATCAGTTAAGTCTTGTTGCACTTCTGAAAAATCACTCGATTTTAGCTGAAAAGAAATGCAGCGGAGACCTATCTCACTTGCCTGTGTTATTCTGCACCCAAGGACTCTCACACGTTCTGAGAGGCTGCTCTGAGCTAGTAAAGTGCTGCAGGAGGTTGAAGGCAGGAACGCTTAATCCCAAGGGGAATTTCCCAACCAAAGCATCAAGTTCCCTGAGGCTGGAAAGCTCAGTGGATTGGCAGGGAGGGCATTCCAGAGCAGATGGAGAGGAGAACACGGATGCGGAGGCAGAGTGGGGGAAGCCCACATGCTTGGAAACAGGGGCTATCCCACTGCGGGCCGAGCTCAAGTGCAGAGGGAACCATTACCGTCACGAGAAAATAAACAGATAACAGAGCGGAAAAGATGACCAGATCCCTCTAACAAGAAATAACAGCCTCTTTCTACAAAGTACAATCACGTTTAAAACAGATTACAGGTTCACCAGGTTTCCAAGTGACCTCACAAAACCACCTGGGCTGTGGGTCCACGGTCAAAGGAGGTCCATGACCCTGAGGTCTGGCCCCATCAGCCAGTCTGGCCCCTTCTTGATCCTAATACACCCTCTGGCCCCACATTTTCTACATAGCTCAAGAGTTCTCATCCTCTTCTGTTGTGGGTTCATGTTAATCATAAATATTTATGAGGAAAAGATAAACACACGCATACATGCACACACACACAAACACATACAGAAACACACACACACAAGCACACATACACATATATACACACAAACATCAGAGGCTTGGGAGCAGCGAAGAACCTTAGAAACACTGAAGGTCAATCTCGCATTTTTCAGGTGAGAAAACTCCCTGGGAATCTAAGTGGCTTTGTACATGTGACAAGCACAGTGTCTCTTCTTACGATCCTACCACCAACTCCACACACATTCTAAACCGTCAGAGGTTTGTGAGTTGCAGACATTTGGGAGGAAAATACATGATATCCTCAGTAGCCACAGCAGGTACTCCAAAATCATCGGAAGGAATGAATTAATGATGAGCCTTTGGCATGGGTCACTGGGTAATCACAAGATCTCACACAAGCCGTCATCACAGAAAGGTCTAATCGCGCACATCACAGACCTGGTTCCCAGAGGACTCTAGTTTCCATCCATACGTTTAAACTCGTCGAAAGCAAAAACAAACAAGACACTATTTAAACAAATTGCTCACAGAACCCCATGACCTTAAACCAAAACGCAAACTTAGGAAAGAACAACCAAGCAGCCAAAGGGCACGCTGTCAACAGAGACTACAGCCCCGCTAGTCGCCAAACCACTTTGTCCCGGAATTCAAAGCACCTTCATGCAAACCGCTCCCTAAGTGAGAGCTGCCTTGCGAAGGGAGCTTGAAGCATTCAACTGGAGCGTTATTGGCGATGATGAGACTGCACAGCATGGCTATTCAAATCCACAATTCAAAATGCGGAAAGGAACATTTTATGTTTTTGGGAAACAAAGAACCTACAAAACTGTATCCAGTGTATGTGTGTGTGTGTGTGTGTGTGCGCGTGCGCATGCTTGCACTGGGTGTGTGTATATGTGAAAGAAATAAGGAATCCCCAGAAAAATTTCCCCTAATACAATAAGCTTCCATCTCTTTTGAAAAACACAGTATTTTAGATTTTTCCTCTGCCATCCAAGTATGACAAATTACATGGATAGGCCAATAAGCAATGCATGGCAGTTCTTCAGTTCCTAGAGGCAGATGCCAAGTGCAAATCCACTTCCTCTGTCCTGTGCTGCCCAACATAAGGGGCCATTGCAACCTGGACTGATTAAAATGAAGTTGAGGTTAAAGTTTAATCCCTCAGGGGTACTTGCTGCCAGTGGCTAGGGGCTACCCAACAGAACAGTACCAGTTTGAAAATAAATCCATTGATAGATTGTCAAGTTCTACCGGCCAGTACTGAGTCAGGCCCCATGGGTTGTCCTGATCTCGTTTCAGTGGGAGCATGGGACCTCACTGTATTGCCCAGGCTGGTCTCGAACTCTTGGCCTCAAGTGATCCTCCCACCTCAGCCTCCCAAAGTGCTGGGATTACAGGCGTGCACCACTATGCCCTGTCAATCCCTGCCTTTGTATTCTGTGTATTTAATCATACATCACTACCTCAAAATAAGAATCAGGTAAGTCTTGTTGCACTTCTGAAAAATCACTTGAATTTTAGTTGAAAAGAAATGCAGGGGAGAATTATCTCACTTGTGTTATTCTGCACCCAAGGACGCTTGCTCCATTAAGAGCTGTAAGGTTCAGCTGGGTGTTATCTGAAGCCGGCCAGGCACATCTAAGATCTTCATTTCTATAGAAACAGAGCCATTTGCACATAGTGGCATTTTGGTCAATGATGGACTGCCTATGCTCTGGAGGTCCCTTAAGATTACGATGGCTATACCATCGACCCCAGTGTGTAGTGAGCTATACTGTCTAGGTTTGTGGAAATGCACTCTCTGGTGGTTGCAGAACAATGAAATCACCCAAGGACACATTTCTCAGAATGTACCCCTGTTGTTAAGTAACATGTAACTAATCAGAATGTGACTTTTCCTCAGATGCATTTGTTCTTCACTTTTTGGGAGTCACAGCCCCTTTAAGAAAAGTGATGAAAACAGTGGATGCTGTCCTTTACTAAATGAGCTTTCAAAAACAAAAAACAAACAAAAAACCCTAACATTTTCCATACGGTTTTGGGGAAATATTCTAACATTCTGAAGTTGGTTCTTGGACTCCAGTTTAAAAACCATCTGCTTGGCCAGGTGCAGTGGCTCATGCCTAGAATCCCAGCACTTTAGGAGGCTGAGGTAGGTAGATCACTTGAGGTCAGGAGTTCAAGACCAGCCTGGCCGACATGGTGAAACCCCATCTCTACTAAAATTACAAAAATTAGCCAGGTATGGTGGTGTGCACCTATAATCCCAGCTACTCAGGAGGCTGAGTCAGGAGAACCACTTGAACATGGGAGGCAGCGGTTGCAGTGAGCTGAGACTGATTGCACCACTGCACTCTAGCCTGGACAACACAGTGAGACTCCGTCTCAAAAAAAACACCCCAAAAAACAAACAAAAAAAACCCCCATCTGTTCAACAAAATCATTTACAGTGCTCATTTGAAACACAACTTCCCTGAAGTAACAATTTGACTTCACCTATCTTAGGTTACTTGTTTAAGGAAAAACAAAGTCTCATTAAAAAGAACTGAGCTCATTAATGGTAGAAATTTTCATCCATTCTCATGTTAGCCAGGGAGATATTACATGCATAAAAATTAGCTTAGAAAACTCTCTCCATTAAAATACCACGGTAATTTGTTCTCCACAAATCTTAAAGCATCCATTTACCATCTGATTATTATTTTCATCTAGAGAGCTACTGAATAAATTGTAATTTACTTTTAATGAAATAATTATCTTGTGAAGGACAAATGTTGAAATGTTTGCGGCTCCATGAACCAACCAATCTCTTTCAACTTGTGCAAAATTAAATGTAAAAATATTACTAACATAAAGGTAGGCAGGAAGGCAGCTAATGTTCTAGCTTGTATAAAATCAGCTTCACCCAGTGATAGAAGTGATCAGGTGAATTGTCTTAAAAAGAAAAAACGCACAGAAAGGTTACATATTCAAAAGTTTCCGTTCTAAGTTAGATTCTCTGACACTATTAGTGACACACAGTAGTCCATCCTATGTTACTAAAGTCTTTCTAAAATCATCTAGTCTTCAGGTAAGACTATCTTTATTTCTAATTTTTGCTAAGTTTAATAAAGTTCTGAGACAAGGTCTGAAAGTAAGAGTCAAGTTGATCCAATAATTTATTTCTGCAACATCCTGCTTGATATCAACATCAACCTTTGCCTTGACAATGAATCAACATATTACAGATAGAATTTTATGATGGCAGATAGAGCATGGATTTTAAAAACAGAGAGAGGGCTGGGCGTGGTGGCTCACACCTATAATCCCAGCACTTTGGTAGGCCAAGGCGAGTGGATCACGAGGTCAGAAGTTCAAGGCCAGCCTGGCCAAGATGGTGAAACCCTACCTCTACTAAAAACACAAAAAATAGCCGGGCACAGTGGCAGGCACCTGTAATCCCAGCTACTCTGGAGGCTGAGGCAGGAGAATTGCTTGAACCTAGTGGCAGAGGTTGCAGTGAGCTGAGATCGTACCTCTGTACTCCAGCCTGGGCGACAGAATGAGACTCCATCTCAAAAAATAAAAAAATAAAAAAAATAGAGAGAGATGGGTTTGACTTGTACTTACTTCAATTAAATATATATTGTTAAATGCATATGAACTTTATCAGTATAAATTTTAAAGGAAGAGAGAATTTCAGAAGATACAAAATGCAAACATAGGGAGACACAAAGCCTAACAAGCATCTCCTTTGGTTAGGAACCATGCTGGGTTTTTTTTTTTCCCCCAGCTTTGAGGTATAATTGACAAATGAAAATTGTATATACTCAAGCTGTGCAGCATGGTGTTTTGATATAAAAGCTGGACTCACAGAAATAATGGTAACGAGGGGCTGGAGGCAAAAAAAAATGGAAAGATGTTGGTCAAAGGATGCAAACTTGTAGTTACAAGCAAGTTCTGGAGACCTAAGGTACAGCATAGACTACAGTTGCTAGCAATGTATCGTATATTTAAAATGTCCCAAGAAAGTAGATCTTAGGTTTTCTCAAGGCACACACACACGGTTATGGCCCCTACATCAGACACAAGTAACTATGTGAAACCATGGTAGGTATTTGACATTTCGTCATTTACCTAACACTTGAACAACAGATGGAAGGTTGAAGATCAAGAGAATCACTCAGAGTTCTTGAGTACCTTTCCATTGGAACTTAAACCATACAAGGGCAGGAATTTTGTTTTCCACCACTCTTTCCTATAAGAAAATAGGAATACCTATTCCTATACTGAAAAGGAATACCTTTTCAATACCTATACCAGTCCCTGACACACAGTAAGTGCTCAGAAAATAACTGTTGAGAATGAATAAATCCCTGGCAGTGAGCTAATCAACTTAGGGAGAAATGAAAGCCAAGCACATCCCATCCTGTTGTGAAGAGGAAGATTCTGACAGTCTCAGGCATCCCTGTGTGAGTTTACTGTGACCACTTTGGGGTTTCACATCAGGAGAAAAAGGAAAAGTCCAAATGGAGATAAGAATAAATCAGGTTAGAGAAAAGAAAATGGACATACTTCAATGAACACAAAGTAAACTATGAGAGCTTAATTTGAAGAGATGTCAGAAACTTTCCAAAACAAAGAATTGAAGACAAAGAATGATGATCAAGCCATCAGAGAAGGGAGAAACAGTCTGCATATTTCAACAGAAACATGCAAGGACAGTGAGAGGACTTATTTTTAAAAAGATTTTTCTCGGCTGGGCACGGTAGCTCACACCTGTAATCCCAGCACTTCGGGAGGCCAAGGCGGGCTGATCACGAGGTCAAGAGATTGAGACCATCCTGGCCAACACGGTGAAACCCCGTCTCTACTAAAAATACAAAAATTAGCTGGGCATGGTGGCAAGCGCCTGTAGTTTCAACTACTCAGGAGGCTGAGGCAGGAGAATTGCTTGAACCTGGAACCCAGAAGGCGGAGGTTGCAGTGAGCCGAGATCGCGCCACTGCACTCCAGCCTGGTGCGTGTTTACAGTTTTAGGCTATTTATAAAAAAAAAAAAAAAAAAAAAAAAAAAAAAAGACCTTTCTCAACACATTTCTAACTTGTTCCTGCTCTCCCACTTTGAACTAGATGCAAGATACAAGGTGTCTCCTCTCCAAGGAACACCAGAGTATCCTCAATCTCTGAAACCTTTGGATTATAGAATCCCAATACATAAAAGGAGCCTTAGAAATCCTCCAGTCCAACCCTCATTTGAATGAATGAGGCCACTGAGGCTCAGAGAGGTTAAGAATTTATCCAAGGTCACACAGCTGGTTCTTCATGAAAATCAATGCTGCTCCTTCTTCCTCTAGACATTGACACCTTCAATTTCCAGATAAAATCTTCCTCCTCCACAAGAGCAGGGAAAACACTTCTTTGGACTTTTGGAGAGGTAAGTGAATGAGCGAATGAACCAAGCATGTTTGCTGTGATGGCCCCTATATCACTTTGCTCCGCTGTGTTCTCCATGCCCCATACCCAAAATATTTCCTTTTGAAATATTTAAGAATAGCTGGCTGCCTGAAAGCTCCCTGACCCCTCTGGAGGGAAGACCTGATACAAATCCAAATTCATAAATTCCACCTCAAATGGGAGGATTCTGTGTTGGGTAAAGTACATCCCATGAAGCTTAGTCACCCTATTCTGAAGCACCATGGCCAATTTTATCTAATCACGGAATTCTAAAAGATTCAGAGTTTTCAATAAAAAATGTATGAAATCATAAAGCCGAATGGTGATGTGTGTGTGTGGCTAAAATGAACATCTGGGGGAAATTAAGACTAACAGTACCATTTGGAGAGCTAGCTGTTTCTTAACGGGATACCCAATCCTTTTTTTCTAACCTGGCTCAAACCTATGGAGTCATTAGCTGGTTTAGCTGTCTGACGCAATATTTGCAAACAAATAATAAGACATTATAATGCCATGTCTTGGTTTTCATAATAGCAACTGCTAAGGGAATGAATTAATTGCAAAGTAAACAAATGTAGCTGAATTTTGTAACCAACCTAGGACATGGTAAACTAAACCATCAGCTTAACTCAAACAAAAAATTCCTAAGAAAATTTATATCCAAAACTACTAAAATGTGTGAATGTCATTTTAGCTTTCATAATCTACCTCTTAATTCGATATATTTTAAGCCACTGAAAAGCAACTGCTCTCTCATTTGGGTTTTGGCTGGAGTGTTTTGTTTTGTTGAGTGTATAACACGTGTGCAATTGCAACATATATATGTCTTGGATTTTTGGCTAAATGAGATCAATTAGGTATAATGTTTCAGAATGTATTAAAGAGTATTTACTTAAAATTTTGAAATAAATATTTAAAGTATGTGAGATCTTAAAAACCTAAAAATATCAATCTGGTTTTTCTATTCAATGACTGTGTATATCCATCCAAGTGTAAGTTATTTGCCAACTTTCCATGCTCAGAACATAATTGACAGTCCAGAAAGAAAGGAGAGGACCCTGAGGAACCAAAACACAGTTCACAAATCATAGGTGCATTACCATAAAAAACCCTTTGGGTCTTCTCCCAGAACCCAGTTGTCCTTTTCTATCAGTAGCAGATAGACACAGAGGATACAAATTCTCACACAGCTAATTGGGAGTTAATTTCTAATTACAAACAGAAAAATCAGCTCTAAAAGCCAAACGAATGCATTCCACCTGAAATGGACAGGTTGTACAATTCGCCTTATAAAGAGGAAAACCAGGATTCTTTTTAAATCTTAAATGGACCCTAAGAAGAAAAGCTGAGCAAGCAAAGAGACAGAAAATGATTTTAAAAATAAGGCCACCAGGAGACCTCAAGATCACAGCAGGCTGTGGACGCTGAGTGTGGAGGTCAGAGCCCCATCACCCTCATTAAACCTGAGATTCTCATGGAGAGGCGCTCCATCCCAGGAAGGCTGGAGAGACATCAAAGCAACCAGGAGGTTTTGAAAGGTCTCCAAGAGGAGAGGACAGAAGAGCTTTTGATGGGTGCTGAGGAGTGAGCGGGCAGGGACAGAAGTGATTGCTTGAGGTCAAGGAGAGCTTTATTTAGAATGGATGAAACTTGAGGATGTTTTCAACACAAGGAGAAGAAGCCAGGGAGAAGAGCAGAGTGGAAAATAAGACCAACGGGAGAGAACTGTGTAGGAAGAGAGCGGGAAGGGGTGGCATGAAAAGCCCAGAGGAACGGAGGAGCCTTGAAGGACTCCTTCTCCCCCTCAGAAACCCGCTTCGAGTCCTGCACCCCAGCTGGTTGCCATTTCAGGCATATAGCAAAGAATTAGCCGAAGGCGGCTCAAGCCAGTCCTCAGACAGAGGAATCAGCCCCACCTGGATGCTGTTTGCTGGATCTCTGAGCCCAGTGCAGAGCTACTGAATCAGATGCTGCAGTAACAAGACCGCAGTAACAAGTCTGAGCTGTAGTGGCTAAAGCAGTGTTTACGAATAGGGGCACTGAAGTCAACTAGATCTGGGTTCAAATCCAGCTCTCCCCTGACCTCATGGTATGTGCCCAAGCTTGGGCAAGCATTTCTAAACCTCAGTGTTTTCTTCAGTAGAATGAAGACAATTGTACTAATATTTCTTGGGGGCTACTGTAAAAATTAGAGTCTAGCATGGTGGCTCGCAACTGTAATCCCAGTGCTTTGAGAGTCCTTAATGGGAGGATCGCTTGAGGCCAGGAGTTTGAGACCAGCCTGGGCAACATAGTGAGACACCCCTGCCTTTACATTTTTTTAAAAAATTAGCTGGGCATAGTGGTGAGTGCCTGTAGTCCCAGCTACTCAGGAGGCTGAGGAAAGAGGAGTGCTTGAGTCCAGGAGTTCAAAGCTGCAGTGAGCCATGATCGTGCCACTGCACTCCAGCCTGGATGACAAGGTAAGACTGTCTCAGAAAATAAAAATCATTGAAATGATATATTGTAGAGGTAAAGAGCTTGGCATGAAGCCTGGCACATGGTAATAATGGACAGGCTGTTATTATTGTTCATCCCTTCCAGTCTGACTGGTCAAATAGCTCCATTATGTCCCTGTCCAAAGCACTCTGGGAAAGAAGTTGCCGAGGACAGGGAATATGCTTCAGGCTTCTGCATCCCACAGGATCCAGCCCGCAGCTCTGCACAGGGAAGGTACCCAGAAAATACGGACTGAAATGAATATACCCAGGGCTGTGACATGGGCAGGCCAATGATCCCAAAGCAAATATGAAAACTACTTCTTTTACTCTATTTACACAAAAACCAGTTAGACAGAGGTTATGAACTTGTTCGGGATTAAACGATCAACTTTCAGAAGGGGACAAGCACCTTAAGAGGAAAAAGAATGCTTCTCTCAAAAGCTCCTACAACAGGCGGTGTCTCTACGAGGGACAGAGATCTCTCTGAACCAACAACAAAGTGCCCCCGAGATCAGTAGTGCAGATTGCTCCTGAGATGTGGGACCCCAGATAAAGCTGAATGTTTGGGGAAAACACTTAGGTCAAACTGCACCACTAGATGAGCTGCTTCATTGCAGGCAAAGTTCCGATCCTGAAGTGACTGACTTGATGCAGCACACCTTAATTTCCTGGGTTGGCAAAAGCATGTACACAGAAACCCCACCAGACTTGTTACCGTAACATGAATCTTTCTGCTTGCATTGTTATAGATGAGGGGGAAAAAAAGAGAACTTGTAACACAGAACAGCAGTTTCTACTGTGAACAGTATAGGATGAGGGCAAAAGTACTGGATGGATCACAGCCAAATTTCAATATGAAGAACCCACAGGTCACTGCAATTCAATCCATTCAACTAACTCACAATTCTGGAGTGCCCACTAGGTAGTGGGCACTGGGCTAGACCCTAGGGGTGGTGACAGAACTGAGACCCAAGTGCCTCACCAGGCACCCCCTGCCGAGAAAAGGGCCACCAGGACCTAGTGACAGCAGCCCTAGAGTGCAGGCTGGATTTGAGGCCTGGGAGGCCAGAGGCATGTCCGAGGAAGCTTCTGGCACATCTTCTTTGATACTGCTTCTCTGGCGGGCAAGGGAAGACAACATTTTGGGGAGACTTGCCAACAAAACTCCAGAGGCATGAAAGACCCTGAAGGGGAGGCTACAGAGCCCAGGCTTTTGCATGTCAGCAGTGAGGAATGATGAGAGTTTGGCCCTGGCTGAGTGCAAGATGAGATCTTTGTAAAGGAAGGTCATTCTGTGGCTGGACCAGACAGGAGACACCAGGGGCAAGGGACCCATTAAGGGCAAAGCAGGAGCCCAGGTAAGAGATGGCAAGGCTCAAGGGGAGGTGGTAGGGCAGAGGCCTCGGGGACCTATAGGGAGAGGAGTTAACGGTGGCCACAGGGTTCCTAGTTGAGTCACAAATCAATGAAGCCCAGAAATGCTGGAAAGTGTTAGATCTGGGGGTACTCCCAATCACAGCAAGGTACCCTGAGATCAGTGCTTTAACATAAAATTGCAATGGGCATTCTAAAAGCCCAGGCAGCTGCAGATTCAGGAGATGACTCCAAGGCTGCCTTTTGTATCCTAACAATAAAAAGGCTTCTAGCGGTTCAATCTCCCTAATTCTCCCTGCAGCCCGAGATCCGTGCACTGGAGCTCACCAGTCCTCCTTATAAAAATCCAAGGGCCCTTTCCTTTGGATACAATTCCTCAACTGTAGAATATTAAATAAATAACCCCAGGTGCGGCCAAAGAGGTTCACTCTGAATTGAACTCCAGAGTCTTCCAGAAGTCTGTTTACCACAAAATAGTCTGTCTCCAAAGTAGAAGCAAAGATAAAGAAGTGTTTGTTGAATGACAGACTGACATCCACTGCAAGCTGGGTGCATTAGCCAAATTTCACTTTGAAGACTAGGCACCTGGCAAAATTAAATGTGCCAAAAGTACTAACATAAAGGTAGATAGGAAGCCACCAAAGGGACTACAGTAGCTTGTCTAACGTCAGCCTCATCCAGTGATCAAGGTAACCAAATAAATTCACACACACACACACACACACACTCACACACACACACACACACTGTAGACACCAAAGTTTCCGTTGTTAGACAAATTCTCTGACACTACTAGTACGCACTTGACAGCCTGGATCCTCAAGACATCCCTGGGTTTGGTGAGAAGAGACAGCCCACATATGCCTGGCACTTGGTTGCGCTTCTTTGGAGACAGAGGGTATAAGGTACACCCTGCAGTTTTACTCAACAGAGGATATCACCAGCAACTTGGCCAGGGTAATGCTGTATGGGACTGTCCCCTACACCATGTAAGTTAGGTTCTTAACCACATCCTCCCAAATGCCAGTAAGTTATTGAGGAAATCTGAAATACCCCCATGCATTTCCAAACGCCCCCTAGGGTTGCTGCAGGACCTCCATGCAGATCCCTTGGAGTATGCACTGATGAAGTTCTTCTCTATAAATACTCTATCTTCCTACCTGGTAAAAGTCACAACTGCCTGTACTTGTCCATCTGATATGGTATAAAGAAATAATCTTTTTTTTTCAAAGCAGCAACATGTCAAATAAGCCTTAAATGTTCTAGAGTTCACTGCTATTTTTCAGCAGAAGCAAATCACAGAGCTAAATTACTAGAGACCATAGCTGTCTCTAGGGCTTTAAAAAGCTGAGGCAGTATTTTTTTCTTGGAGAATTTAAAAATAAAATGCAGTTCAAACTCTAGAACATACAGTGAGGTTTGTCTCATAAATTCTGGAATATCCCAAGTTCTATAAATCAAGCCCTGAAGAATGAGAGTACCACGGCAAAGAACCTCAGAACAAAGATTATGCAAAAGGATCACTGGTGATTTTCTATTTTTACATGAATTATAATGGCAGTGAAATAAAACTTGCCCTTCTGAACTCCACCCCCATACTTGTGCTACGATTATTAAAGTACTTTGCATTGTGCATATACTTTAATGCCAAGACTTCAAGTGCTAACATTTAGACAGAATGTACTAAGTTATATTAATCAAATTGTTAGCAATAAATCTTTTCGTACCATAAAGTAAAACCTTAAAAAAAAGAAAGTCCAATCCTTCCCAACCCAAGAATATCTACAGGAATGGCTGCAGTAACTGGCAAACACTGGCAGGAATTTTCCAATGATTGAAGTCAACAAATCCTCAGGAAACATGCTCAGACAGATGGTACTTAAAAAATCCCAACAAACTGCATTTAGATTTACAGGAAGATTTTTTCACTTACTTTGAATTTCTGTATAATCTTCGTTCCTCTAAGTTAAAGGGGGAAAGAAAATCACACTGCAATTCCTTATTTTTCTAATTAAGAAAAAACAAAAACAAAAACACGTTATATCCTCGAATCCAGCTTTGGATGTCTTCTAGTATTTTCTTGGAGTCTCTTTCCAGTGAATACTACTTTCAAATTCTAAACACAAAGTACCATCTCAAAAGTTAGCCAAAATAGAGTACAAAATCAAAGATCACGATGTCAACAGACAATTGCATCTATCAGAAGCGAGGATGATTCAGAACAGGATAAATTTAGAATGGTGTTTTCCAAAAGGCTTTTTGGATGTCAAATTTAGGAAGTAGGTGAAGGCTACATCCCAAAAGTTCCTCTCCAAAAAGAACGCCAAAATATTAATAAAAAGAGTCTTCTTTTTGAAGTTTTCCGTCCCCTGGTGTCCTTGAGGCTGAACTTCCCCAACCTGGCCTCGGTGAAGCCATCCATTACTGGGCAAATCCACATGAAACCCGAGGACACTTCAGCCTGGGGAGGACGCGGTCAGAGCAGTGAAGCAACTCCACATGGGACGGGCCTTTTATGGCCTGAACTCGAGAGCCTTGATACCAGCTCATCTACCAGAAATAGCTCTGGAAATTCAGAGGAGCTCATCAGCTGTTGCAGCAGGCCTGGCCAGCAGCTAATTCAAATGCAAGTAGGTTGTCCACACTGTCTTTCGGCTTGTTTTATAGAGAAATTAAAAATACAACAGCAGTCTACTGAATAAGATATAACAATACAGACTTGTATGAGCAACCATTTCTCTAACTTAATTTTTTAGGCTAAAAAAAAGCACACGATAATTGATAAAGCTCAGACACTGAATACCCCAAAAGTAAGTAACAGACATATATATAATGAAAGCCCAAAATGTAACTAACAGACATACACATCTATGAAACAGCATGATGTAATGGCACATGTCTCTACAAGTTTACAAATACTGTAACCTCTGTGGATTTCTTACCACTCTCAATAACTGTAGAAAATGAATCATCAGAAGAAAGCATTGTGCTGGAAGTACTTGCTCTAAAATGACCCAAATATTTTATCTTCAAGCCAAAGTCAGTCCTCTGAACTGGCAGTGTCTATCTTCCTGTGGATCTCGAGTAGTTCACCTCACTGAAAAACCAGATGAATCTAAACTAATTAAAATAAATATTAACTATGAAGCACAACCACTTCTTAAAAGGCCATGTGCATTTTTTTAAGCATTAAAAGGCCACCAGCTGGGTGTGGTGGCACACACCTGTAATCTCAGCACTTTGGGAGGCTAAGACAGGCAGATTACCTGAGGTTGGGAGTTCGAGACCAGCCTGATCAACATGGAGAAACCCCATCTCTACTAAAAATGCAAAATTAGCTGGTCGTGGTGGCACATGCCTGTAATTCCGGCTACTTGGGAGGCTGAGGCAGGAGAATCACTTGAACCTGGGAGACGGAGGTTGCAGTGGACCGAGATTGTGCCATTACACTTCAGCCTGGGCAACAAGAGCAAAACTCTATCTCAAAAAATAAAATAAAATAAAATAATATAATATAAAAAAGGCCACTGACATGTTGAATGCACTCAAACAAATATCACAACCCTGTTTACAAAAATAATTGTAGGTCTCTATCCCTGCTGTTACCAAGAACAGAGAATCTTAATTGTCTGTGCCAATTTCAATATAAATCACAAACCCCATAAGACTTGAGCTACAGTACAGCAAAAAGCTGTGTGCTGCTCAGGGCCTCCCAGAGGTATGCCTCTGGGTGTCAGGGTTCTCAGACCACCAGCTGCTTCAGTCAGCAAGGGAAGCCTCTCTAAGCAGGATCTAAATTCCTGTTACTAATTAACCCTGCAGAACAATGCCTCCCGCTAAAAGGACAGTCCTGAGGCCAGGTGAAAAGATGACAGGTATAATAATTAAACATTGGGGCTGGTGGCTCATGCCTGTAATCCCAGCACTATGGAAGGCTGATACAGGTGGATCACAAGGTCAAGAGATCAAGACCATCCTGGCCAAAACGGTGAAACCCCCGTCTCTACTAAAATATAAAAATTAGCTGGGCATGGCAGCACACACCTGCAGTCCCAGCTACTGGGGAGGCTGAGGCAGAATTGCTTGAACCTGGGAGGTGGAGGTTGCAGTGAGCTGAAATCGCACCACTGTACTCCAGCCTGGTGCCTGGCAACAGAAAAAGACCCTGTCTCAAGAAGAAAAAAAAAAAAAATTAAACATTGGCTTCACGATTGTTTTGTGCTAGGGCTAAAAAAATTTGTCCCAGCCAATGTTTTTTTTTTTTTACCTATCTCAAGATGGCAAACAAACAAAACTTCATAGCATGGCTTTTGCATCCTAATCTCACTCCTGACCCTGATCTTCCTTTCTGTTAGACCAAATTGGATTTTCCCTCATTTTAAAGTTTATTTGATCATGTTTTATGTATTTCTATAAGCTGTGTTAAGCCTCTCCTTGGAGAAAAGTAGGGCATAAATAAATAAAAACTTACATAAAGCAGTTCACTATCTGGGTCTTCTCTATAAAGAGAAGATAGGAGGAGAAAATGAATCACTGGCTAACACAACAGTGCTATTTCCTTCCTGAAAAAGATTCACTCCCACAAAATAAACATCTAGCTTTTGTATGCCTCTTAACTTTTTGCACACTGCTTCCCTGTAGCACCAAACTGTCCTAGATTAATGCATTGGAGTCTAATAGGATAAGCCTCCTCTGTCACTTCTTTTGTGTATCCTTTTTGTCTTTGATTATTTAAATCCCAGTTAATTCTTTCTGTGCAATCCATTTAAACACGTTCCTAATTTTTTGGCTATCTGCCTAACTTGGAAGACTCTTATCACACTTACTTCTTTCCAATCATGACAATCATGAATTAGAAGAAAAATCAGCAAACAAAAGATGTCAGTTCTCCCCAGACTGATCTACAGGTTAACACAATTCCTATCAAAATCTTTTAAGTTGTTTTTTTGTTTTTGTTTTTGTTTTTGAGACATGGTCTTGCTCTGTTGCCCAGGCTGGAGTGTAGTGGTGCAATCGTGGCTCACTGCAGCCTCAACTTCCCCAGCTCAAGCCATCTTCCTGGCTCAGCCTCCTGAGTATCTGGCGCTATAGTTATGACTATAACTATATGACACTGGGCTAATTTTTTAATTTCTTATTTTTTGTAGAGCTGGGAATCTCATTATGTTGCCAGACTGGTTGTGAACTCCTGGGCTGAAGACATCTTTCCACTTCAGCCTCCCAAAGTGCTAGGATTACAGGTGTGGGCCACTCTGCCTGGCCTCACAGTGATTTTTGGCAGATATTCTAAAATTTATACGTAAAGGTATAGACCCTAGAATAGCTGAAAAACATCTTGAAAAAGAAGAAAAATGTGAGGTCAGGCAAAGTGGCTCATGCCTATAAACCCAGCACCTTTGGAGACTGAAGTTCAGAGGCAGAAAAGAAAACTTGCATCACCAGCTCCGGTGTTTCTGTGTAGCTGTCTCACAGTCCATTTCTCACTCCTATTTCTGGAGTCAAGATGAGGTCAGAGCATTGGCCAGGACTGTCAGTGCAGGAAAGGGACACAACAACACTCTCTGTCTCCATGCCTCTGCCTTCTGAAAAGTTCTGCTTTCTACATGGCAGTAAACTTGATCAATCACTGGAGGTATTTTTTAAGCAGTTCATTTCCAGGAGATGAAAAGGCTAGGCAACCAGGACCCATATTTTGCCCTATTTTCTGCCATGATGGAACCAGACTTGGAATTATTTCATTTTCTCAATAAGCTTAAGATTTTGACCTCTGAGAGAAGCCAGAGACATAGTGTAGTCTACTGATATGTACACCGATACCTGCATGAGTCTGAGCTTGTGGCCTTCTGTGCCATGGGCAAGTCATTTTGTTTGTGCATAGATTTCTTTTTCTCTCTTTTTTTTTTTTTTTTTTGAGACCAAGTCTCACACTGTTGCCCAGGCTGGAGTGCAGTGGCATGACCTAAGCTCACTGCAACCTCCACCTCCCAGGTTAATGATTCTTCTGCCTCAGTCTCCTGAGTAGCTGGGATTACAGGCACCCACCACCACACCCAGCTAATTTTTTGTATTTTTTTTTTAGTAGAGACGGGGTTTCATTATGTTGGCCAGGCTAGTCTCAAACTCCTGACTTCGTGACCCACCCATCTTGGCCTCCCAAAGTGCTGGGATTATAGGTGTGAGCCACAGAGCCCGGCCTAGATTTCTTTTTTTTTTTTTTTGAGATGGAGTCTCGCACTGTTGCCCAGGCTGGAGTGTAGTGGCATGACCTTGGCTCACTGCAATCTCTGCCTCCTGGGTTCAAATCTCAGCCTCCTGAGTAGCTGGGACTACAGGTGCACACCACCATGCCCAGCTACTTTTTTTGTATTTTTAGTAGAGACGGGTTTTCACCATGTTGGCCAGGATGATCTTGATCTCCTAACCTCATGATCTTCCCACCTCGGCCTCCCAAAGTGCTGGGATTACAGGCATGAGCCACCATGCCCGGCAAAGGGAATATTATTTTCAGTTAATATTTTTCAACCAACAACCCCTCACCCTTGCCAGACAATCTGAATCAACCAATAATTCAATCCATTGAGTCTGTCTTTTTGTCTGGTCTGGTCTCACTTTTTCTCAAACGTTTTGGAGAACTTTACTGGCTTTAGCTGAAAATCTTTGAGCTCCAAGGTCATCTGTAAGTCACTGGCTTGAACCACCGATGAACGAGCCAACTCTTCTCTCCCAGGCCGCAGCTTCAGAGAAATGGGTGTGTAGCAGAGCTCAACCCAAAGAAGACTGCTGGCCTTGTGGTCAAAAGGAGATGTGAGCTTGCCAGGGGTGAGCCTGGACCATAGTTTATGAGTCTTGGCTCCAGAGACCCAGCCTCTCACATGGCTGGAGCAACATCACATTCCTGGACACCAGGCTCAGAGACTCGAGAGTAATCAGAGATGTACAAAGTGTGACATGCTCTGTTTTGGCCTCTGGATATCTAAAAATATGAGATTTCTGTCTGCGGTCAAGCAGCAGCTCGCTGCATGAACAGAACGATGGAGGCTGCTGCTCAAATAGAGACGTGAGCTGAGGCGATGTGGCCCATGGAATGAGGACCCAGAGGCTCTTCCCTTCTCTGCTGTTGTTAAAATCACAAAGCTCAGTGCCGCATGTGGTTTCCTTGGCTGATTGCAAATACCAAGAGGGAATGGATCGTTCTTAATCCTGAATGAAATACTCCAGGAGCTTCTGCTCCCCAGGGAGCATCATACACCTTAGAGAAGCACGGGAGTGAGAAGCCTTCACTGAGCATGTTCTCCCAGCCCCAAGGACTGAGGAACCCACATCCCCTGAGCCAAGCACTCCCTAGCCCATTCTCATCTTCCTCCAGAAACAGAGCTCTAAGTAATGGCTCTGTACTTGGCCAACCCACAGAAGGCTGATAAGCCTGTGATAAAGTGGAACCACATCACACCATGGCACTCCAGCCTGGGTGACAGAGCAAGACTCCATCTCAAACAAACAAACAGCCAGAATCATGGTGGTGTATCTTACAATGTATCTGTGGCTCCAACCATGGATCCCCACCCACCTCTCCCTGACAGCATGAGTGGTAAGTTCCTACCCTAAGGTTTAGCCAGTGACTTCTGTATTGAGGGCAGGGGCCGCAAGACTGAGGAGGAGGAACTGGGGTGTGGGAGGATGGGGTCGGACAGGAGTCAGCTGTGACAGAATGGTTGGGGGCAGAGGGCTGAGATCAGGGTGATTGATTTCTGGGTAGGTGGAGGACACTGAAAAAAAAACAGAAAAATTCAAGAAAAGAAAATAACAGAATGCTGTAGAAATCAACTGAAGAAGTTTAGCTTTACATTTAATACAACAGGCACTTCATTTTCTGAGATTTCTCATTGCACTGCCATCAGGTAAGGGGTTGGTTTTAGTCTGGGGACTGAAAATCCCTGGTCTGGATTAAGATTCCTACAGTGCCATCAAATTCTAAAAACTTGAAATTCTATAATTATGAGGCATAACACCATCTTACATTCTCCAAAGAAAAACCTCAACAATGAGGGGTAAAAAAAGAAGGAAGGGGCCAGGCGCAGTGGGTCACGCCTGTAATCCCAGTACTTTGGGAGGCCGAGGTAGGAGTTATCAGTTGAGGTCAGGAGTTCCAGACCAGCCTGGTCAACATGGTGAAACCCCGTCTCTACCGAAAATACAAAAATTAACGTGGCATGGTGGTGGGTGCTTGTAGTCCCAGATACTCAGGAGGCTGAGGCAGGGGGATCACTTGAACCCGGGAGGTGGAGGTTGCAGTGAGCTGAGATTGCGCCACTAAACTCCAGCTTGGGTGACAGAGTGAGACTCTATCTTAAAAAAAAAAAAAAAAAAAAAAAAGGAAGGAAGGAAAAAAGAGATCCAAGTGAGATAAAATATT
>CAUYQU010074538.1:0-17359 GCA_963574635.1 Cheracebus regulus
TAAAATCTCTTCCTCTTTCTTTCTCTTTCATTTTTTCTTTCTTTTGCTGTTTCTTTCTTTCTCCTTTTCTCTCTTTTTCTAAAATCTCTTCCTCTTCCTTTCTCTCTTTCATTCTTTTTATAAAAAAAAAAAAAAAAAGAAGTTAAACGAGTAAATCTTCATTTCCTTAATCCAAATGGCTAAAATAGCTTCAAAGATTATGGAGGGAAAAATACTAACCTTCGAATGAGGCCATTATGATAATTTTTAAAATAATAATATTTAATTATTTAATTTTTATTTGGCTTTTATAACATTTTAAGCACTTTTATATGTATCACCTCATTAAACCCAAACAGTAACTAATGAAATACACATTATTGTTATTATCCCCCTTTTGGCTATCTGGAAACAATAGTAGAGAGATTAAAAAACTTTAACAGCATCACATAGCTGAGAATGAAAGAGCCACGATGTGAACCTTGGCTTTCTGCTTCCAGAGCTGAAGCACATAATCCCTATAACACAGTTGTGTGAGGATCAAGAAGACACAGCTAGAACTGCTTGTCCAGTGATCCTATGTCATCAACCTTTTAGATTCTGAGTTTTCTGTTAATGTTCCCATAAAGACCTTATTTCTTCCAAAACAGTTACAGTTCTATTGTCATTGTGAATTGTGCTGTATATAAACTCATCTTCTCTATCTCATTAAATGCTTTTATCCTCATATTAATCATGTCATGCCTGCTTTCCTTTGTTTGTACAGTTGTCAGATTTTTCTTTGACTATTTTTTAATAATCAATCTTTCTGAGTCACTTTATTTATATGTATGGAAGGAAAATTGACACATTGCTGCAGTGATTACACAGGATCAAATAAAAGGATAGATGGATTCCTCAGGCTCTACTGATAAAAGGCTTTGATGAAGCTAAAGGGTAACAATACAGCAGCAGAAATAAAGCCAAATAAATATCAGGGAGAAATAAGATTTCTAGGCACAAATACTTGTGTCCTTTCTGTTTCATAGGATATACTTTTTCCTTAGGTCCTCACCAAGATATATACAATATACTTGGTCTCTGAAGAACCGCTTTTTCAAAGAGGAGTTCTTCACAGTTTTGGGTTACATAGTCAAAACTAGGCTATTGGAAATATAAACCAGGTACAAATATCTCTAGGTGGATTTTCTATAAACAACGCTAACAAGATGGGACAGGTTGCCCCTGTCTATCTTGGCTACTAGCACAGGAGAAAAATACATTTCACTTAGGTTTAGCCAAGGGTCAGCACCATGGTTTTAGGGATCTCCAGAAATGAGCGCAGGTGAGATTAACTCAGTACTGACCTAGTCGAACTCCTGACCCTTGGTCAAGCTTTTGAAATTAAAAATTGCTCCATCATTTTTCTTTCTGCAACGTTTCCCACCATTTGTAAACCACAAAAAGCAGAAGGATAAATGCCCTCAGCTTTACATTTAATCATTTGTATCATCCAGTGAGATTTTGGACTGCTTCATTCATTTGTTTATTTATTTACTTACTGAGAGAGCGTTTCACTCTGTTCACAGACTGGAGTACAGTGGCATGATCTCAGCTCACTGCAGCCTCAACTTCCTTGGGCTCAGGTGATCCTCCCTCCTCAGCCTCCCTGAGCAGCAGGGATTACAAGCATGTGGCACCACCTGTGGCCAATTTTTTATTTCTTGTAAAGGCAGGGCTTTTTCATGTTTGCCAGGCTGGTTTCAAACTCTTAGGCTCAAGCAATCCACTTGCCTCAGTCTCCCAAAGTCCTGGGACTACAGGCTTGAGAGGATTGCTTTGCAGTAACATTTTATTTTACAAAATAATCTCACACAGACATTCTTAATCATACACAAGTTTAACAACTCTTTTATCTCCATCCACTACTGAAACCTAAACTTTATAAAAGGTATCAATAGATTGATTTAAAGTAATAATTGATTACCAACAAAATCTAGTCCTTTTTCTGGCCAATGGTTTCCATCAGAAAAGTGTCTTGTGGGAGTTTTAATTTATTCTGTCAATTTGTTTGATCATTGATATCAGTACTACCACAGGTCTGAATCAAACATTTCCAGATGTTAATAACGTGACATACGTTTTGCTTTGGTTTGCAGTTGACAGATATATTTTTGCTATTTTTTCCCCACCATTCTTTCTGAATCACTTTAGCTTTGTGTAATAAACACTGATACATTGGCCAGCTGTCACTATAAATATGTACATCATGACCCAACTCCAGAAAGGAAAAAAAAAAACAAAACACTTTACACTGAGATAAACCAAAAATAACAGATCAGCTTTTCAAGTTCTAGTCCCTGAAATGAATGAAATATTGAACATTTCCTCTTCAAGGAAGCAATTTCATTCCTGGCTTTTACAATGATAATGTCTGAAGAAATACACTGGACTTTGTGGCTATAATAATTTTGAAAATTTTCTGTGTTTTCAACATATTCAGAGAGGTACAAATTAGTAATCTTTGAGACCTTGAAATTTTTTCTTTAAATGTATATTTTTAATTGCTGCGACAGTACTTCTGATGTTTGACTCCCTTGTACCTCTTTGCAAGTAACACTCTTTTTCGTAAAATGCTGCTGAGGCTGTTTTCCTTTGACAAACATGCCTCTTATAGATCATGTATATAATATTCTTTTTCATTTTTCTATTTGGTTAGGGGTGTGTGTGTGTGTGTGTGTGTGTGTGTGTGTGTGTGTGTGTGTCTGTGTCTGTGTCTGTGTCTGTGTGTTGATGCATTTTGAAAGAGGCTAGCTCTGTCGCCCAGGCTGGAGTGCACTGGCACAATCTTGGCTTACTACACTGAAATCTCCACCTCCTGGGTTGAAGCAATTCTCCTGCCTCAGCCTCCTGAATAGCTGGGATTATAGGCATCAGCCACCGTGTCCAGCTTTTTTTATTTTTATTTTTGCATTTTTTAGTAGAGATGGGGTTTTGCCATGGTTTGCCCCAGGCTAGTCTCAAACTCCTAACCTCAAGTGATCCGCCTGCCAAAGTGTTGGAATTACAGGTATGAACCATTGTACCCAGCCATAACACTTTGAATAAATTATTTTAGGCCATTTATTTATCCTTGGCTTCTCTTTAATGAAAAAAAAATGGGTTTTTCTTTTTGCGTAGGAAAAAATGAAAGAGCTGTGCTTTTTCCTGCTGTCGTTCCTCCTAAATTCCTGCTATGAAAGAATAGAAATTTAGGAAATAAGATTTTTATAGCCTTATAGGTCTTCTTACTGTAATCCCTGCCTTCTTCAATTATTCAACACCTATTATGTGGCTGGCATACTTTTAAGCATTGGGAATACACCAGTTAACTAAATAAATAGTCCCTGATCTTGTTCTTTCATTCATTTGAAAAGAACTAGGCAATAAAGAAATAAATATGTGGTAATTCATTTAGATTAAGTGCCTTAAAAAAAGAAAAGAAAAGAAAAGAAAGGGAATAGAGGGTCAAGCTGGCAAGGTATGTTTGTGATGTCTCTTATAAGGAGACACAAATGAAGTAGGGAGGTGATCTCTAGAGATACCTGCAGAGAAAATATTCCTAGAGAAAGTAGCAGCAAGTACAGAAGTCTTAAAACAGAAGCTTGCTTGGCCAGTAGGGTAGGACTAGAGTAAGCAAGGGCGACAGTGGCGGGAGATGGAATCAGAGAGTTGGAGTCAATGCGGTACAGACTTTTTTTTCTTTTCTTTGTCAGCAGAACTGCCAGAAGAGTGGTGCAGATTTTTTAAGCAGCATGGCCCTGAACATTTATTTCAAGATGGAAAGCCTTTGATAGTTTGGAGGTGAGAAATGACAGGATCTTACATTTAAAAGGAACACTGGATGCACTGTGGAGAGTAGTCTGCAGCAAAGCAGGAATCCTAGCCAGGAGACCAGCTGGGAGGCTGTCGAAGTAATCCAAGTAAGAGATGATGGTAACAACAGAAGTGGGGATAATTCATTAGATTCTGGACTTTGTTTTTTTCTTCTTTTCAATGGTAGCCTATGATGGAAAAAGTGGCTCCCATAATCTGGTTGAAACAAGGAAGATACAAGATCAAGAGAAAAACAAAAACAAAAAATCTTTAAAGAAGCTTAGGATGGCGGTGGTGGTTTCCTCTCTCCCTCTATTTGTCTAATTACTGGAAACACAAGAGCTTAGCTCCTGAACGATCACAAGGATACTGGTGGGGTCAGAAAATGGAAGGATCAAATCAATTAGACCAAGTAGCTTCCACATATGAGGCTCTATTGAGAAATTATATTAACTAAAGAGGGACAGGCAAAAATATCTCTTTAGATGAATAAATACCCCCACACTACTCCCAAGAATAATTTTTATAAGGCTTCATTAAGATATAATTTACATATCATACAATTCAACCATTTAAAGATTTGATGGTATTTAGTATATTTACAGAATTGTACAGCCATCCCTATCAATTCTATAATATTTCATCACCCCAAAAAGAAACACCAAAACTATTAGCAATCACTGTTTATTCCCCTCCAACAAACTCTACCCCCAACCTGGGACAACCACATGTCCACTTTCTGACCCTACATATTTGCTTATTCTGTAGATTTCATATAAATGGAATTATACAATATGTGATTCTTTGTTACTGGCTTTTTTTTTTAACTTGGTACAATGTTTTCAAGTTTCATCCATGTTGTAGTACATATTAGTCCTTCATTTATTTTTATGAACAAGTAATATTCCATTATACGAAATATATGTGACATGTATTCAGATATACATTTTGTTTGTGCGCCACTTAGTTGAGGGACACTTTGGTGGTTTGCAGCTTTTGATATGAAGAATTATGCAGCTATTAACATTCATTCATGTACAAATGTACAAGTTTTTGTGTGAACCTGTTTTTGTTTCTCCTGGGTGGAATTGTTGGATCCTATAGTAACCTACAGTTAACTCTTTGTGGAACTGACAAACTGTTTTCCAAAGAGGCTGCATCAGTTTCACCAGTTTACATTCCCACCAGCCGTGTATGAAGGTTCCATTTTCTCCACATCCTTACCAACACTGTTAATTGACTGCCTTTTTAATTATAGCCTACTAGGGAGTGTAAAGTAGTATCTCATTGTGGTTTTGATTTGCATTTTCCCTAATGAATAATAATATTGAGATTATTTCCATGTATTTATTGGGCAATTTCATGTCTTCTTTGAAGAAATGTTTTTTCAAATCCTTTGCTTATTTTAATTGGGCAATTCATCTTTGTATTATTTGGTTGTAAGCATTTTTAATATATTCTGGATACAAATCCTTTATCAGATATGATTTTAAAATATTTTCCCCATTTTCTGCTCCTTCCCTTTCTTAGTAGTATCCTTAATGTACAATAGTTTTTAAGTCCAATTTATTTATTTTTTGGCTGCTTTATGCTTTTGGTGTCATACCTAATAAATAATTACCTAATCCAAAGCCATAAAAATTTACACCTATAGTGTTTTCTAAGAGTTTAATAGTTTCGACCTTATATTTAGGTTTTTGATCCATTTCCCACTAATTTTACATATTTGTATAGGAAAGCCCACTTTGTTCCTTTGCATGTGGATACCCAATTGTCCCAGAACCATTTACTGAAAAGATTATTCTTTCCTTCATTGAATTGTCTTGACACCCTTGTCAAAAATTAATTGACCATAAATATATGGGTATGTTGTGATTTTTTAAAAATAAAATTCAATGTGAGTTTTTTATTATGAAACTAATACATGTGTCATGTGAAGGACTGGAAAATTCAAAAGTAGAAAATAATGAGACCTATTTTTTATCATGAATACATATTTATTTAATAGTGTATATTTTGTGTATATGTGTGTGCATAGATATATGCCAACTCATAAGGTTATTATGATCTAAAGGAATCAAATGACATACTAAAAATGCTGATGAGAAAATACTGTTTTAGATAACATTTATTAAGTACCGATATATTAAACAGTCTGTCCCCAGCACTATGAGTAATTATCTAATGCAACCCTCAGAACAATCCTAGAAGGTAGGTTCTGTTCTTAGGTCTATTTTACAGCCAAGGAAATGGAAACTGATCTCCAAGTACTGCCTAACCACTTGTTAGAATAAAACTCACTAAATTATGTCCTTAAGATTCCATAGCAAATTTTACACTGTAAGACTTAGGTCCTCTGTATGCCTATGCAAGGCACACTTGTACTCACAAACTCCTTACAACATGAAAGAACTCTATAGGGAGTATTTTAAATTTCCATTTCATAGATGAGGAAACAGAAATTCAGAGATTTGGCAAGCTACATGGCAGAACCAAAGTGCAAATGTAGAACCTCTCATTCCAACCTCTTATCTTTCTGAAACACCAAAAGTGATTTAAATATTATATTGATATACATAGAAACATTGAGTTTATATTTAATTTGATTAGTATAAATAATTTAAACAGTCATAGAAGCTGACTCAAAATCTGACCTTGGGCAAGATTTCTGAATTTCAATTTGTTCCTTTTCAAAACGAAGACTCTGGGTGATTTTTAACCAAGTTTTCCATCATGGATTCCTTTGGGAATCTAATAAGTACTTGACATTTGGTACTCAAGAAAAATGGACACACACACACACACACACACACACACACACTCTCTCTCTCTCTCTCTCTCTCTCTCTCTCTCTCTCTCTCTCACATATATATATTATTTCTGAGGGTTTATGGACTTCTTACATTCCTTCAAGAATACCAAGGACCCACAGCTCTGTGGTTTCTAAATTCCTTCTAGCTCCAAAATGCAAGAGTTTCTCTGATGTCAAAACAAAATCAGTAAAATATTTGTAAAAATATTTAGAGAAACTGGTTTTTCTCCCTGCTTCAGCAGCAAAATCAAAGTAATGCAAGTTGGCGTTAAGTCAGCAAATGGATTTATTTCCAAAAAAAAAAAAGATAATTGACGAACAACCCACAAGCTAAACCCACATGGCAAGTCCTCCTGCAGAAAAATCCTTGTTTCTAAATTTAAAGTGCCCCACTCCTACGACACATAAGATAATATTATTATTAGCAGACAGAAAATTCATCGTGACATGGATTTCAATAAATATTTATTTGATATTTCCGGGAAGCTAGATGTTTCTGAAAAGTAACTGAGCTATGTGGATAAACGTAAAGGGGTTTCTAAATCCTTTGGGGTAAGCAGGATATGAAGTAAAGTAGTGGGAAGCAAGATATGTACTTTTTTGATTTGCCTAAAAAACTAATTTCAGTTTCTCAAAAAGTGCTGCCCCATTTCCAAGGGGCAGCCTCTTCCTTCCTAAAGAAGGGGAGCCTGAGAATTTAGATATTTCTTAATAACCAGGATCAGTAGCAGCCCAGGCCCAATATATATGGCAATCACTCAGGAATTTCTAAAATCCACTGAGCATCCTCACTTCAGAGGCCTGAAAGCACATTGTGGAAAGCCCATCAAGAGAAAGCAGTTTCAATGTTGTTATATTAGCAGTAGGAACACTGTAGCACCACTATAAATGTCCAGTGAATTAGTGGCATAGAATTGCCATGTGGCCATTTAGGTTGGCATCTATTAACATGTAAACCCAATTACAGGTAGGGCAAAAAGGGCAATTACAAAACTGTACATTTTAACATGATTCCATCTTTGTGAAAAAACAGAAAAGTGTTTATATATCAACAACTGTTGAAAAAAATAGAAGGCTATCTAGCAAAATGTCAATAGTGTTATTTCCAGATGGTAAAATTTTTAATCTTTTTTTTTTGCATTTAACATTTCCCCCCAGTGAATGTAGTACTTTCATAATCAGAAAGAAAAATAATAACATTATTTTCATTAGAAGGACAAAAGATCTTATTATATAAAACTATCATTGACTAGATTTTTCTCCTGTTTTTATGTTTTACCAGTTAAAAATTCAAATTGTTTTCTTTTAATGCATTGATTTTCATCTCTCTTGGTATACTCTATTTTTAATACTCATATCTTTACCCAAAAATAACCTTCAGTGTCTCTGATAAACTGAAAAAAAAGCAAAGGAAATAATCATCTTTGATTTATTGGTTGCTGATGTTTGAATTCACACAGACAAAAATGAGAACAGATATATTTCTCTCTGATTAACAGAGCAACCACTGTCTTTATAACTCTCTAACAGTAAGAAATTGTTAAGCACCTATTTGTATAAGGTGCCTAAAGGATACTTAGTTTTATAAGACACAGCCTCTACTCTGAAAGTACTATAGAATCTACAACTTCCAGATGCCGAACACGAAACTGGTGCAGATTCCAACCCAAAAGGATTTACTCCCAAAAGGATTAACACTTAGCCTCCTAAGTACAGCTTTAGTGCATTCGTCCATTCCCCTCTGCCTCAGTTGAATACACTACACCCAGAAGATGCGCATGGCAGAGTCTGAAGGAATTATCAGCTGTCAAGTACATGAAGAGGGTCAGTTGAGCCTTAGTTATAGGCAGAATGGGGGATGGGTTGCTTGATGTGAAATGAGGTGTGTCAGGCCATCCTATGGCCAAAAAATAATCTATCTCCACCAAGATCTCAAGTAACCTGAAATTCTAGTATTAGAGATATATTTCTTTGAATCTTGAAGACTTTTTACCCTTTTAATATTAATAGGAAAACATCCTTTGAGTGACAACAACTAACCGTTAGCTCACATCTTGTAAAGGTATACATTTATGGGCCATTATTTTCAGAACCATAAATCAGGGTACATGGTAAGTTTGAGAATACTTTTGTAGATAGTAACACACTTTTCAGAGTGTTGAATTTCCTAGAAATTCGGGATATATAGTCACTCTATCCACCATTATGCTTTTCTATTGGCTTGGAAAAGTTTGGAGACCTCACTAAGAGACTGCCCAATCCATTCATTCATTCATTCATTCGCTCATTGAAGGTTCAGCCTTTCCAGCTGTTCAGGCATTCAAATAGAGTAGAAGATCATCTGGCTTGAGTTGCTTGATATCCACTTGACACATAAAGATATAAAGCCCTTCAGGTCTCTCTATTTAGGGAGTAAAGGAAGAGGAAATAATTAGCAGAAGAGGATGTTTACAAGGGTACTGAGATCAGAGTTGAACTGATGTGAACACATACACACACATACAGGATTGTGCCCAGGAGTGGCTCAAACCATGAAAAGATCTGTACTGCATACTCCCTTATAGTTTGCTGGTAAACATTTGCTGTTTAATAAATAATTAAAAATTCCAAAAATGACTACTAGTTATTAAGATATATTTGAAAGGGTCACATGGAGGAGCAGCGGAAAAGGAGAGGGGTCCTGCTGTTTGTGCTTTTCACTTATAGACACTTAAGGAATATTTATTGAATAAAATAATTAAATAAGTAAAAATGATATCAAGCATAACAGTAATATTATAGTAATAACCACATTAAAATGCAAGAAGTGAAAGACTGATAAGCAGCTTTCCATATGTCATCAAATTAAGCACATTCTTGTTTCCACATTTATATTTTGAAAAAGTACAAAACACACCAGCACTTCCTAAGGGGGAAAAATGTCTAACAAACAAACAACCAAAATACCAAGTCTTGAACCCTTGCTTCTGTCTTTGTTATTTTTGTTTGCTCCCTTTTCTAAAATGAATAACTACTGACATTCTGAGACTTTATAAATTGGCCTGGAACTATTATTTCCACTGGTTGACCTTAACATGAATCAGAAGCAACCAAAGCCTTTTGCTTTTGTTAATTACAGATTCTAAACTGGTCAAAAACTTCATCTGAGGCAAGACCAGGTAGTGGAAAGTCTGTGACCCAGACTTAGGTGAAGCATCTGTCAAAAAGGGAGAACATGCTTCTCCATCACAGTGACATTTAAGAAGAGGATCATCTTCTATTTAGGAAAAGTGCTTTGTACATGTGTTATTCGCAGAAACGAAGCAACTCAAACCAGATGACCTTCTGCTCTATTTGAATCCCTGGACAGCTGGAAAGGCTGAACCTTAAATACATGAATGAATGGATTCAGCCAACTCTTAGTGAGGTCTCCAAACTTTTTCAAGTCAATGGAAGAGTAATGGTGGATATAGTGACTATACATCCTGCATTTCTAGGAAAATCTAACATTTTGACAAATCTATCACTATCCACAAAAATATTCTCACACTTATCATGAACTCTGATTTAGGGTTCAGAAAAAAAAATGGCCCATATATTTATGGATCAAGTCTCTTACTGGACAATAGCTTGTGATTATAGAAATGATGCAATAGGATTGTTAGATTTGTATAAATTTGCTATGTTGTTATAAACTAAAAAAATTAATCTCAATGTAACCCACTCTGCTTCTTAGACTAAATGTTACATCCCAAATGCCTTTGAATATAACTGACAATGGTCCAGGCCAAATAACAATAGATAAAAGGAATACACTAACAAAAATACTAAATGATAATGGATTTCTCTTCTTAATCAGATTTTCTGATTACCTAAGGATTAGGCAAATAACTTTTGCAAAAATAAAATTTCTAAAATGTATGAGTCATCCGTAAGAATACAAATCTGGTGAATGAAATTAAATCTGGTTTTATGGGCTCAGGGCTTAAAATTCTCTAATTTTTCAGAGGCCATTTCTGAAAGAAGACAGGCAGGCAGTGCAAGCCACTGGACTAATGCTGGCCTGCCTGGCTTTAAAGCAGATTCCAAAAGGTATTTAGGTGAATGTGTTAAAAAATTAGATACATGCCATAAATTGTTTTGTTTTTTAACACTTTTCTTCCAGTTGTTTAAGATTGGAGGGTGTTATTTAATAAATCTGCCTATATCCTCATTGCCCATTTTTTTCCTACCTGCTATTATTGGTAGATCAAAGTTTTGTTGCCATTTTTTTTTCAGTCAACTTCACTTAATTCTAGATATTTCTTCTTCTTCTCATTTGAATGCCTGACTGTATCTTTGTCTGGTGTTTGTGGGAGGTGTCTGTGAACCTTGAATAAGAAACACCATCTGTGGTTCATTTTCTTGGCATAAGGGTCTGTTTGGAGAGCTTTTTTGCCATTTAAAATCAAACTGCTGTGCTGCCCTCTGGCTGCTTCTGATAAAATCTTAACAGAACAAAAATCACCAGCTTGTTCCCCTATAGGTCTTTCTCAGTTTGGGATTTCATGACTGTATCACAGTCTAGTTAAATATCCACTAATCACATCAAGTTGTGACGTTTTATTTCTTACTGATAGGACTGCAGACACTTTGAAATAAGTTGCCTTGACCCTGCCACCCTGTTAAGGTCCTCTGTAAGACTGCGTGTGCACACTTGTGGTAATTTTCCAGCCACTAAGCTTGAGTGTAGCTGAGATATGCTAATATTTTCCATTTTCACTTCCCATTGTTTGATGCCTGCAGAACAGGGAAGTACCAGGTGAAATGGAGCTTTATTTGCTGTACATTTTGCAAGGGTGGAAGATTTTTAATGGCCTATCTCTGCAAGTGTCTAGAGGGGGATAAATAACTCATGTTGCTACACTTAAATTTTAATTGTGATAAACACATCACATCTCTCCGATTAGCTTCCCCTCAGATTCAGAAGGGCACACATATTTAGCTAGCCCATGAGACAGCAGAAGCAGTCTCTACTTTTACACTTCAAAAGGAAGAAATTCCTTCCATCCTTTTCAAGATGATAACAATCTATCAAATTTGCCAAATTTTAACAACAGTTGTATCTTAAATTTATAGAGAACCATTTGTCATAGCCTCTTGTTTGAGGAAGTTTTTAAACACAAAAAATGAGTAAGAGATTCTCATGTTCAGTTCTGACGAGGAAGAGCTTAGAAATTGTCACTCCCAACTTTAGAACAAGAAAAAAAAAAGCTGAACAAACAGAAAATCAATAACTTTTCTTCGAGCATCAGAGAATTAAGGTTGCAGGACAAACAGCCACTCTGAAATCTGGAGAGACAGAGAATATAAAGAAACACAGCCAAGATTAGCTAGCCCCGAGCAGAAGTTACTGGAGCCATACATTGGTAGGAATATCTAAATAGTTATTTTGATAAATTTTTCTAGGCTGAATGTAGGTTAGCATGAGAATGAGAAAAACTGGGGACTCCAGTCTTAGGGAGGCCCACCCAACTTTCACAGATAGATTTTACTGCCAGGAACCTCATCAGGTTGCCATAAAGAAGAGCCAAGAAAAATCACCTCATATCTTTAGCAAGGACCGGGGCGGGCTGGGGGGTGGGCCGGAATAATCATTTTGAAAGGTTTTCAGTATGTTCTTCACAACAAAGTGCTCTGCTCAAATGAAAAAGACTTCAGAAGAACCTTATCTCACATAGGCAGAGGAGCAATTACCCCCAGCCCTCTCTAGCCTTCTATCTCACTTGAGGAACAGGAAGAGGAGAAAAAAAAGAAGTTGTAGTGAAACTTACAGCCCACAGACACAGGCCCACTAAAAACTCAGCTAACCTTAAGATCATTGAATACGACCCCTTACTCACTCCTTAGCATCACTTCAATAGGGCCTCAATATAAATCATAGATTGCAACTGAAAGCGTTGCAAGGCTCAGACTCTGTTTAAGAAGGAATTCTTAGGAAAACCCAAAAACAGCAGTAGGGACAAAAAGAAGAACACTAAAGGATTCTGAAATTCATAGCACCTACAGCTACAACAGACATTAAAAGCAACATAACTCATAGCTAGAGCTCACACTAAAGGTCTATTTCTCTCACTTGTTACTATGAGTTATATCATGGTTGGCTTTCAACAAAAAAAATTACAAGGAATGTAAAAAGGAAGTCCGACGAGACAAAGCAAGTATCAGAACCAGATTCAGATAGGACACAGATTTTGGAATTATAAGACCTGGAATTGAAAGTAATTTTGATTATTATATTAAGGACTCTAATGGAAAAAGTGGGCAACCTGCAAGAAAAGATGTGTAATGGAAAGAGAGAAATGGAAACTCTAAGAAAGAATCAAAAAGAAATGCTAGAAATCAAAAACACTATAAGATAAATGGATAATGCCTTTGATGGACTTCTGAGTAGAGTGGACACAGCTGAGGAAAAAATTCAATGAACTCGAAGATATGTCAATAGAAACTTTTCAAAGTGAAATGGAAAGAAACCCAGAATATTTAAAAACTGTAAGGCAATTTCATAAGATGTAATGTAGCATAATCAGAATACCAGAAGAGTCAACAGAGTATTAAAAATATTTGAAGTAATATTCTTTTCAAATTTAATGAAAGATGCCAATTGCAGATGCAGAAATTCAAAGAACAACAAAATAAAAATAAAAAACTGTAGAAATATCATATTCAAACTACAGAAAACCAAAGACAAATGGGAAAACTTGAGAGAAGCCAGAGGATAATAAAAGCCTTACCTAGAGCATAAAAAGATTAAGAATTATAGGAGACTTTCCTTCAGAAATCATGCAAGCAAGAAGTAAGAGGAGTGAAATATTTAGTGTTAAAAGAAAAAAAAAGCCCCTAGAATTTTATATCCAACAAAATCAACCTTCAAAAGATAAGGAGAAATATTTTCTCAAACAAATGAAAACTGAAAGAATTTGTCACCAACATACCTGTCCTGAAAAACGTAACTTTTTTTTTTTTTTTTTTAAGAAACAAAGGTCTTCAGAGAAAAGCAAAATGATATAGGTCAGAAACTCAAATCTACATTTTAAAAAGTAAAGTATCAAAGAAGGAATAAATGGTGGTAAAATAAAGCCTTATATATTCCTTACTGTTAACTGAGCAAATTTTTTTTTCAAAGTAGTAGTAATTGTATGATTATATCATATGTACAAGTGAAATGAATAAAAATACAGCAATTTTAGAAAGGACAGGAGAAAGAAATTGGGAATACTCTGTTATAATATCTGCACTGAGAAGTGGTATAGTGTTATTTGAAAGTAGACCTAGATTACTTGTAAATGTGTATTGCAAATTTAAGGAGAAATACTAAAATATTTTTTAAAGGAATACAAAATGGTAGGACAGTTTGGTATTTTACAAAGCTAAACACTGTCTTGCCATGTGATCCAGAAATTGCACTCCTAGGTAGTTACTTAACTGATTTTAAAACTCACATCTACAGAAAAAATCAACATGCAAATCTAGCTTTACTCATAATTGTAAAAAACTGGAAGCAACAAAAATTCCCTTCAAGGGGTGAATGGATAAACTGTGGTCATCTACACAATGGAATATTATTCAATTATAAAACAAAATGAGCACCAACATTAATAGCAGCATTATTCATAATTGCCAAAAGGGAGAAACAATTTAAGTATCCATCAACAGATAAATGGATTAACAAAACATGGTGTGTATACATATATATATATATATCCAATGAAATATTATTTGGCCTTAAAAAAAGTAAAATTTTGGCACATGCTACAAAACATTATGCTACATGAAACAAGCCAGATTTAAAAGGACAAATGTAGTATGATTTCATTTATGTACGGTTTCTAGGATAGGCAAAATTATAGATAGAAAAATAGAGTTTACCAAGAGCTGGATGAAGGAAGAATGGGAACTTATTATTTAATGGACACAGAATTTCAATTGGAAATAATTAAAAGTTCTCGAAATAGGTAGTGGTGAAAGTTCACATTCAACAATGTGAATATTGTTAATGCCACTGATGTGTACCTTTTAAAATGGTGGTTAAAATGGCAATTTTTATGTGTATTTTCCCCAATATGCATGCATAGTAAATGTACATAAACATTTGTTGAAAGAGGAAAAAAAATTCAAATGAGTGAATAAGCCACAAAGGTCATGGATTAACCTAAAATGCATGGATTAACCTAAATGAAAGAAGGCCATCTGAATACGCTATAAAATTATAATTCCAGTTGTATGACATTCTGGAAAAGGTAACACTATAGATATCGTGAAAAGATCAGTGGTTATTAGGGGATTGGGAGTAGGAGGGAGGTTTAAATAGGTGAAGCACCAGTAATATTAAGGGTGGTTAAACTATTCTGTATAAATTTTTAATAGTAGATATCATTGCATGTTTGTCAAAACCCATGGAACTTTATAGCACAAAGTGATATATCAATTGCATTAAAAAGTATGAAACAATTTCATTGGAGAAGATGAGGGGATACAGTGCTAACCTAAGTATTTCTGGAAATGAGTAGAGTCTATAAGACTAAAAGCAGAAAAAACTACACATAAGCGCTGCACTCTAGTCAATGAAGTTATTTTCTATTGGAGTATGAGTGCTCATAGTGTTATACATGTATACTGGAACAATTAAGTAAATAGATGGTGAATGGTGAGAGCCAGCTTTCCCACTGTTGGAGTGGAAACAAAGATAAGCAAGGGAAGGAGGTTAGAATGATGATTCATGTGGCAATGACTTAATGCTGGAAGTAGCATTTGGAACTTGTGTTTAACTTAATATTGACATACATGATTGCACATAGAAATATGTGTATTTATAAGTATTCACACATATTTTTCCTTGCTCAGTCAGCTGAGAGAGCCTGGAAGCAATAACACCCCAGTAGCAATGAGCACACCTAGCATCCAAATCTTGGTTTCTAATACCACTCTCAAATTAAAAGAATCAGGGCTCCTTGGAGAAGTATTGGATTCTGGGACATGTCTGAGACTGAAACAGGTAATATAGATGAGAAGAGTGGAGTATCACCTAGTGCCATAAAGTAAGAAAGTACTGAAAAAGCAAACAAAGAACAAACACATCTTCCTAAAAAACTCATATTGATAGCTGCATGTCCAAGAGACACAGGAGCCAACTGAAAGATATCTCAGTGACAAAAGCTGGAATGATTGAGTTACAAAATAAGATGCTATTGTAATATATGCCAAAGTACAAAATGAATATCCATGAATTCATACTAATATAAATAAATGGTTAAATAAGTATAGGTGGGGAAAATAGATGCCTCCCATGCAGAAAAATTCCAGATCTTTTATGTAGCTACTCTACCTTCAAAAAAGGGAAGCATAGCCGCTCTCTACTCCTTAAATGTGGGCTGTGCATAATGACTTCCTTACAAAGAGTACAGTGTGGAAAGGAGGAAAAAGAATAACTTTATAGTGGAGAAACCTGACAAACACTACTTCAGCCCGGTGACTAAGGTCAATATCAGCAATGATAAGTCATGTTGATAGCAGGAATTCTTGATATCATATGATAAAATGGCACTTCATCTCTGTGTCCTTCCTCCCAAAAACCCATAATGCCAGTCTATTCCTCAGGCAAATATTAGATAAATTACAATAGAGATTTTCCCTGTATAAGATGCTTGGCCAGAACCATCAAAGTCATCAAAAATAAGGAAAGTCTGAATGACAGTCACAACCTAAAGAAGACATGACAATGACATGTAAATATGGATGGGATTCTGGAACACAGATGGTACATTAGGTAAAACTAAGGAAATCTGAATAAACTATGGTCTTTAGTTAATAAGAATATATCAATATTGGTTCATTAACTCTAACAAATGTACAATTCTAACGAAAGATGGCAATAGCAGGCAAACTGAGTAAGGGAGTGTAAGGGAACTCACTATACTTCTATCTTTGCAATTTTTCCATAAATCTAAAGTGTTCTAAAAATAATTCTATTTATAAAAGCAGATGTTAACATACTGAGAACAACAGGAAAAATAAATGTGCTTAAGTTATTTTTCCATATATTCCTTAATTTGTAATTATGAGGAGGAAACATGTTCCAATTTGAAGAAAAACTATTATTTTAATAGAAATAACAGAACAAAACAAAAACTAAAGTTTTTTTTACTGAAACTTTGTTTTTAGAAAAAGAGAGAAAAGGAGAAAGAAAGAAAGAAACAGCAAAAGAAAGAAAAAAAGAATGAAAGAGAGAAAGAAAGAGGAAGAGAAAGAGGGAGAGAATGGGATTCTTGTTTTATTGCCCAGGCTAGAATGCAGTCTAAAAATGGGTATTAAAAACTTCTTTTATGCCAATAATTGTGCTTAACAATGGAGACAAGAAGAAATAGGGGATGAAAATAACAAATAAGCAGCCAACCAATATATATATATTTTTTTTTAAAAAAGAGAGAAAAGGAGAAAGAAAGAAACAGCAAAAGAAAGAAAAAAAGAATGAAAGAAAGAAAGAGGAAGAGAAAGAGGGAGAGAATGGGATTCTTGTTTTATTGCCCAGGCTAGAATACAGTCTAAAAATGGGTATTAAAAACCTCTTTTATGCGAGTAATTGTGTTTAACAATGGAGACAGGAAGGAATAGGGGATGAAAATAACAAATAAGCAGCCAACCAATATTTTATTTAAACCTGTGAAATGCTATGCAATTGCTGGGGAGTGATTTACTTCCAGTTATGTGGTCACTTTT